>PVJD01003532.1:0-160633 GCA_004026545.1 Mormoops blainvillei | reverse complement strand
ACCAAGAGGAGAGCCTGCACATAAAAATTCCTGACTAAAAGCAGGTGATGTTGAGTAGTCACATCCTGGGCCTGTAGCTTCCTTGAAAAAGGTCAATATTTACCTTAAGCGAGCCTTTCTATTGTCTTTTTGAAACTAGGATAACATACCCTTGAAATATCGGAGTGATCTCTTTTACTAAACCCTTTAGAGGGTACCCACCGCACCAGAGCATGAGACCCCAGGCCCCTTATTGTTATCTTGTTCCCCGAATACCATGTGTATCGCTGTAAGTGTTTGTTGCTAGCTATCCTGTACCCACCATGTAAAAGAAGTAGGTGTCTCTTCAGTTCACTTTGTATCCAGCCTCGGAGATTTCCCTGCTTTGCCTTCTCCCACCTCCCTATTCTACCATCAATTAATTTCATGTAACCCTCTTTATGTCTCCTCCTTTGATTCTGATGTATAAAATAAGCTGTAAAAGTGCCATTTCCTAGGACCATTTTCTCAGTCAGTTGAGATTTTGCTTCCTGGCAATTGTCATCAGTTTAGCTCAAAGAAACTTGTAAAGATTTTCTATGCGTTCGAACGTTTCTTATGTCAACAAGAGACATCGAGGAGAAAGAGGGATGAGACGGCAGAGCCTGAATGAGTACTTGTAAGTGTGATAACTGAACTTTGAATTGATCTAGAATGAAGCCTTTTTTTTTTTTCTCTTAAACTGCAAGTATTTGTTTGCTCACTGGTGTCTTTGGGGGTGGAAAATTAGCATAACTTCCTTCTCTCACAGTCAGGTCTTCCAGCCTCCCAGTGGGGTTTCTCTTTGAAATCAGAGTTGTGTGTGTGGAAAGGATTCAGGAGCAAGGCTTGGAAGCCAAGAAGAAAAGCAACCAGCCTATTTCCCATCCAAAGAGTAACCCAATACAGCTGTAACTTTAGACTGAGGTGCTTAGGAAATGATTTTTATTATTGTTTTTTAAGAAGCAAGTGTATGTTGCTAAGGAAAAGACCTAAAACATGACTTAGAAACTTCAGCTTTGATGATATAGTACAATATATGGTGTACAATTTAACAAGTTAGTTGATTTTTTTCTTAGGAAAAGAAATTTCACAATTAGTATTTTTTAAAAAATAGACAAAATAATTAAATATCACTATTGAAATACAAATCAGAGATACTCAAATACCCGGAGGGTACAATCTGCTTACAGCCTGTTCCTGTTTCCTTCTGTATTAGCTACCTTCAAGTTTGAGCAGTTATTAAGGGAAGTAAATTCTTTTGTGTTTTTCTACCTAGAGGAGCTATATAAGAAGACCTCAGCTGAAACAGGAAACATACAATAACTCCCTCCCTAGGACTAGAAGTGAACATATTTCATGGTGTTGGCAATACTCATGTCATTTTGTGAGGGAAACAGGTAAATTAAATTTTAAATTATGTATTACTAGATAGACACTGCTGAATAATAACCTGTTTTATATGTTTGTCAGCTCTTGGTAATAGTAGCTTGTGTCTGCACTGTAGGTAGCACATAATCAACTGTGAATTGAAATGAAGAGAAAAATTGCACTTGACACTGAGTTTGTGAAAGGTTGTATGTGATGGGATTTCCCATGAGCAAATTAGACCAACGACAAGAAGTTGTAGTTCATTAGTTTGAATAGAAAAATGTTAGGGGACTTAACAGGGTGGGGCAAAAGTGTGTTTACAGTTGTTTGTGCAGAAAATAATACAATAATTAATAAATAACAAGAATAAACTCCGTGTTTCACATAACCGGGGGCGTCCAACCTGTGGCCTGTGGCTCATGGGCTGCATGCGGCTCAGAATGGCTATGAATGCAGCCCAAAACAAAATCATGGGTTTACTTAAAACATTATGAGATTTTTTTGTGTGATTATGTGTCACAATGTATTTACTGTGTGGCCCAAGATGACTCTTCTTCTTCCAGTGTGGCACAGAGATGCCAAAAGTTTGGACACCCCTGTAGGTTTTGCCCCACCTTGTAGTTTAGTTTATTAATTATTGGTTTATTGGCTCAACATTTTTTTCAATGAGCCTGGGAATTAGGGAGAGGTATATTCAAAGATCTGAATGTCTTTCTTTTAGCTCATTCAAGAGAAATTCAACATAATTATTCTTTAATTAGTGAATTTTTAAAAAGGAAAGGAAGAAAAAATCTTACTTTTCTGAATCCAGTTTATTTAAAAAGTGTATACTGAAGTCACCATATTATGTGGATTTATAGCAAATTTTTTTTGTTCAAGTCAGTCTACACACCTCATATCCAGGTTTGGTGGTGGGGCCCTCTCCAATCTATGACCTATTTAGGAGTGGATGGAATTAAGATAAGACTTGTAAGGTATATCCCTGACCTGGACACTAAAGATTCCAGTTTAGTAGCTTTAAACTCTTGGGAATTCTCGTGTATCTCCAATGCAGGGTTTTGACATGTGATAGTAGTAATCATTAGTCCTGCTGCTATCAGAGCTGTGACTCTAGAAGGAGAAGGGACGTTTCTTCATGCATGGAAGACTCATTCTGTCGTAGGATCTGTTTGTCTGAAAAGGGATAGAAGTACAAGTGGAAATTCAGGATTTCAATCTTAAATACATGCAGAAGAAGCCCAGAATCGACCTTTCACCAGTCCTCCTCTATTTCAGTCATGATTCTTGCTCTGAATGTTGTAAATGTGGCTACAATTATAGGGAGGCATTTTGTGAGTCAAACAAAAAATTACAGATACCAGAAGCTACAGAATTATTAGCTAAAGGGTTCAGTCTTAAGCGAGACACATTTCTCCTGAAGGCTGAAGGAAATGCTACCTCATAGATATGTTACGAATAAATTAGGCAGAGCTTCATAAAGGTGGAGGACAAAAACCAAATTCAAGAAAATTAAAGAATAAAAAAAGAGAATCTCCTTCCATGAGACTTTTATGCTGAACCTTTCCATAGATACATGTTTCTACTCTATGTGCTATTTTCTGGAGTCTACTGAAACTTAAATAATAATAGAAAAAATGGAGTCAGTGATTGTTCCTTCCTCTGTTTTCTGTGCAAAACATTTAGACCTGTCATGTATCAAGCTGAATCCCAATCTTGAATAGCTAGGAAAAAAAACCATTTCCACATTTATTTCTTTAAGGCATTCTTTAAGAGCCAACATTCTCCATTGAGGATATTATACCAGAAATATTCAGCTCTAAGGTGATATTCCCTGGTGGAGGTGACCACATTTCCTCTTTTGTTATTAAACTAGGGAGGTAACCCCAGATGGATAAAACAAGAAGGAACTGAATGCCAAAACAAATTTTCCTGTTCCCTGTGCTACCCGGCCATCACTACTTGGGCTGACAGATTGGCTCCCCTTTAGTTGTCATATAAAGGTACAGTGTGGAATTAGATTTGCCTTCACTTCCCAAATCTGAAGCTCTTTTCCAGATGAATTTAGAGTACATTAAAATAACCATTAAATGGCTTTCTGCCATGTTTCAGATGGTGGGTGGCTCAGTGCACTAGAATTTGTGTGAAGTCAGAGAGATCTCAGGAGGTCCTAGGAGATCAAAGGCTGCCAGTGCAATCGCTCCCTACCTTAAACCTGGGACGGTGGCTGTGATGCAGTTTCCGTGTCATCAGGCCGTATGGCACTGGAGAGACAGCCCTGCTTGCCACAAAGCCCAAAGGGCATGAGACTGCATTGGTGGAATTTGGACTTGCAAAGTGTAAACAAATAAAAATATGCATAATAATTTTTAATTTTACAGTGAATATAATGTAGTCTAATAATTGGTTTATATATGTTATTGTCTCCTAGTGTCATTCACTTAAATAATTTTTCCTATTATAAAGTAATATTTGCTTCTTGAAGGAAACACATTTATTGAAGAAAATCTGTGTTTATTCAGCAAAATACAAACAAACAAAAATCACAAATGTTAAATCACCCCAAATTCCATCTTTATTAACATCTTATCTTGGCAGAGACACATCAATATATATGTATACCTATACACACCCTAGAGCTACATATATTTGTTTACACTTATGTCTGCAAGTATATCTACATCTGCCACATACATCTATCTCTTAATAGATTGATCCATTGATCTACCTCAGTATCTATACCTATATGCACTTACATGAAATCAAGCAGTATACACTGCTTGATGACTTCTAAAAACTGAATATATCAAGCATTTTTCCATGTCATTTTCTTCTACTATGGTATGGTGAATGAAATTTTAAAAATAACAATGCATAATACTCCACGCAGCACACTTCTACCAATCCCCACAGAGGTAGAATTGTGAGTCAAAATTGTAAGGCTTCCCGCTGGTCTGTTCCTATTTCTACTTCCACCTACAATGTTTGAGAGAACCTGCTTCCCTGCCTCATCGCCAAACATTAGTTTAATCTTTTATAGACTGTTCTTTATCTGAACAGCTCAAAGTACCACACAGACATCTACCTAACCATGTTTTCTACATTAGGCCATGGAAAGGGAAGGGCTTGCTTGGTTTAGGGAAGAATATTTAATACTTGGCTGAATCTGGAAAATAAGATTAGGTCAAGCAAAGATCAAGAAGAGACTGCTGGTCAGCTGACTTTCCAGTTATGTTTCTTTTTTTAGCTATTTTGCCATAATTTCACTTAACTACATATTCAAAGAACTGTTATTTTAGTTAAAATTGTATGGTTTATGTTGTAATATTGTTCAAAAATTTCTTTAGTTCAGGATTTCAAAACAAATCTAATATATGAGACTTTAGTGGAGGGCAACCTCCTATCACCAGGACAAAACAGATTTTAAAGAGGGAGGCCTATAAAAAGAAATGAAAATAAATTCCTAGATGTTAAAATATCATTTAGATAGAATTGGTGAGTGAAGTATAAATTAATGAAAAACATATGGATTAAATATTCTGACAATACTCACTGACTTAAGGGAATTGTAGTGGTTGGAAAGTGCACTTTGTTAAACATAAAGCACTTCAAAAGTAGCTTGAAGTTTTTACTAAGTCCACAATAAGTCAGAATTTACTGACCCCTAATTCTTGTTACATTTTCAAATAATAACTTAATGGTATTTACTAGTATTTTCACAAACTATCTACATCTAAGAGGAACTAGCTCTAGGGGGTTGCCATAACACCAATGCTGCACGCTTAAGAATAGATTTACTATAAAATGGAATAATCTGCATTGCATTTAAGTAGAGCGTCAACAAAGACACATGGAAATGCAATATGGAAGAAAGGATTTCATGCTGGAGGTCAGTGTGGTCTGGACAGAGGTAGGTATCCCGAGAGCCTGCTACCCCTGAGTGGGGCCTGCCGTTCTTACCTATGAACTCACCTCTAGTCACTTTGTTGTCTTCCTTCACACTCACCTCTATGTTCCTTCTTTAATTTCTTCTTTTCTCTATATCTCAATCTTTTCTTGTTCTGTGATCCTCTCCCTTTTTTGTAGGTTCATGGAGGTTTCCATAGTCTTGTCCAGTGGAAGAGAAAGAGAGAATCAACCTTTCAACTGTTGGTTTCTAATTGTGATTCCTCAATCGACTCACCTTATCGCCGGTGGAACATTGCTGTGTGTTTCTCTGAAGAGGTAAACATAAAATGGGAGGAAACCTTACTACCGCTTAGTCTGCAATATAATCTTCAGTTATAGGCGGTAAAAAGAGAATACTCCTGAAGTTGGCGGTATTGAATAAAGTGGGTCAAGAGTCTTGAAAGCCCTGGGTTCAAATCCAGCTCTCCTGCTTACCATCTCTTTGCCATTGGACTGACATAAAACTCACAGTGTTTTAGTTGGGGATTAAATAAGACCATGTATCTCAAGCATTTAGCATAGAACTTGGCATACAGAAAAAAATTTTTAGGCAGTAGAATAGACTATTGTTTGAGACTTCATGAAGTATGTTGATTTCACTAGGTGTAACTGGGGATTATTTTGCCTCCATAAGAGTCAAACAGCATTCCCCTAACTGCAGAAAATCCAATGCTTAACAAATTTCCATGAATTCCTGAGGGGCTTCTGGTCATGGTTACCTGTGGCTCCAGTCTCCTGCTTTTGCCAAGTTATTTGTGAAGGAATTGTCTCACCATCCCATGAATCTGTCTATGTTTGGTGGCACTTTGACCCTGACGTACAACCCAGAGATTTTCTTTAATGTCCATACACACGCAAAAGTTACTCACAAAGTTATTTTTGTGTATAAAGCTTGACCGAGGTTTCAAGTAGAGGGATTTACATCACAGATACATTAACTTACAAATTAAATGTTGGATATTTTTGATTTTTCAAAGTGCCTTGGTTATTTCTGTAAAGTGGGTTCTGGTTTCTGTAAAAGGAAGATGAATAATAATGCCTAAATAATCAGGCTGTTGTGAGGATTAAATAAGACAAACCAAGAAAAACACTTAGAACAACGCTTGGCATTAGGTTGTTAGCCATTACTTTTACTCTTACTATTATTATCACGACTATTGATATCTGGCCTACCACCAGGTGGCTTGGCCCTCCTCTCCTTTATCTCTTCTGTCATCAACACTCCTGTTTGTTGTCTTGGCAGCTGCTGACCTTGAGCTCTGTCATTCTTCCAAGGTGTTTACGAAAATATTTCCTAAGCAGAGATATTTCCTTTCGAAGAATTCTGTTGCCAGCTATTTATATAAAACATTTTTTCCCCTACTACTCCCATATATCAAGCTCATAAAATGAATTTATTTAAGAAGGCAAGTTCCAGATATACCCTGGATTCGGATCAGATTCTTCCCTCTGTGTGCGATAAACAATTTATATCTACTAACTATACAGTTTACTTATTGACCAAATAGCGTGTTTCTTATCTTTGTTGCAAGAGTGTATACTGCTTGATGGTAAGGCTGTGTCTAATACGTTTTGGTCTGACACACAGATTTGCATGTGGATGGAAGTAATAAATAATAACTGATGGCTCTCTTCCTTTCTCTACCATCGTGGTTACGCGGTTGACCCCTTTCCTTGTCATTTCTTCTACAAAACTCGCAGGATCAAGTGACTGCTGGCCAAGAAACAACAGCAGAGTCATTTCATCCTCCAATGAATTCAAAAGAAAGCTCACAATAAAATCAGGTCCAACTCCAAGGGAGACACTGGAGAAGCCCCAAGGTGGGTCACTAAGGAGTTGCATAGCCGATGGCTCACGTTGATACTGTACTATGGTCACCAGCATGTTATCCTCCTGTCAAGCTGAAAAACTGCCCCTATCAGGACAGTTGGACATGTTTTATTGGGAAAATAGTTTTTTTTTCATGCTCTGCACTAGTAGATTGGTTCAGTAATAAATATGAGATCTTTGTTTGAAAAAATAGAGATTGAATGACTAGATTGAACAATATTGAGTATATTCAGTTCCAAGGAAGAAAGTATTTTTAAAAAGAGCCAGCAATCTTTTAAAGGTAGTATGGAAAGTTTACATCACCCACTCTCTAACAGAGAGGTGGAAAAGGAGAGACAACTTGCCACCCAGCTGAGCCCATTGATGGGGAATTCTGGGAACGCTTCAGTGTGGCTCAGGTCCCAGTAATAATCCCAGGCTAAAGGGACCCCTGTGGGAGCAGGTAGTCCGGAGGTTTGCGGTGTGTGCATGCATGCACGTGTCTGCTCCTCTGAGTGTGCACATGTGTGTATCTGTAAGGTATGTACACCACTCAGAGGGCCAGGGAGATTGTGTGTTGAGGAGGTGGGGTGAGGATGGCTCTCTTTTCATCTTTGGGCCTACATGAGCATTTTTCGAGAGCTTTGGATGCATTTGGCATTTTATATAGTCTTGTAGGCATCCTACCAGCCTCATGCATAAGACAGCTTAGGACATTTTATATAAAAGAAGACATTTATATAATCCTTAGAACTCAAAGATCAGGCTTCAACCACCTGCAAAACCACGAATTCCACACTTAGTCTGCTTTTCCTAATACCTGAGAGATTTATGAGTTTCAGTTTCCTTAAGAGGAAGGAGGAACATGAATGATATTTATTTCATTAAACTGCAACCCATTAGGATTTATTGAAGATCAACATCTCTAGGAAGCATCCAGGACAATGCCAACCCCTGCCATCTGAATCCTATCTTGGCAGAGCTAAGCACAGCTCAGCTATTTATACTAGAGCTAAGAAAGACTGTTCCATTGAGAACTGGCTAGAAAAAAAGTAGTGAGGGGTGGGTTATTAGTGAGGTGGTTAGTGAGGTAGAAGTAGAGTAATACACAGAGAGCTGATGAGGAAGGTCAAGGAGCGAAGATGGACGGAAGGAAAGAAGGGAGGAGGAGAAAAGGAAGAAGATAGGGAAGAAGGAAGAGAAAGAGGTGTGTTGTGTGGGGGATTCTAGGGTCTACTGAGGGTTTATTCCATACTCACTGTGGAGGAAGTAGGGCCTGGGAGTGGACGGGAGTCAGGTCACTCTCTGATTGTGGCAGTGATTCCCTGGGCTCCAAGGGCCACAGGGCCAACGTCACATCTTCATATCTGATCTGTTCTACAGGGCCTAGAACAGTACCTAGAACAGAGCAGATATTCATAAATATTTGTTCAATGGACAAATGTATTATTTTCATAAAGAGATCACTTTCTGTTTTCCATAGATTAAAAATTCTCTTCATCCAGCTTGCTTACTCGTGGCTGTATGGGCCGCATTAAGGGCTGAGCTCACCCAGCTTTTTGGGAACCCCAAACCAGGGAGTGTAGATGAAACCAGCTTGAGCTTTACTTGGAAGGGGCGTGGATCACAGATCTGCCTACACTTTCCAGCCCCGGAGAGGCAAAGAGCGAAAAGTCTTGGAGAGGGTATTTCCAATGTAGTTGTGCGAATTCTTCCACACATACTTTGTAGAAACCATGCAGGTGGTCTCCTCTGTCACAAAGGGTATCTTTGGGCAAGGTGCCTCATCCAAAGCCAGAAGATTCCTCATTGACAGGCACCAGAACGATTATTATGTGGGAAAAATATCTGAAGTTAGTTCCTTGTGTTTCTAGTAAAGATAAGGGTATCTTACACAGAGGAGGATGGGCAATTATAAGTCATCTATTTCCTTTGATGAGAAAATAGAGGTAGTGAGTTCTGAATGGGGCAGGTAGGAGGAATATCCAGGTTATGTCTGGGCAGAGCAGATACCATGAAACCTGGAGATGCTTGGGCAGGCAAAGTGCCCACCTAATAAAGGGGTGGAGGATTTGTAGGATGGGAAGAGATGCTTTCAAGGAAAAAAAAAAAGCACCCCCCCCAAAAAAACCCCAACAACAACAAATAACATTTATTAGGCCATCTTACATGCCAGGCACTATTCTCGGTGTGTATATGTATTCTCTCATGTAATCCTTACAACCACTTCATAAGGTCAAGTAGTGTTATCATTTCGTTTTGTAGGAGGAACTCAGGCTGAGAAGGGTTAAGACATTCGATCAAGGTTACACAGAGAGTTGGCGGCCTTTTCTAATGATGCACAGGAGAAACAGAGCTCCAATGCCAGAAAAATAAAATGAGGGCTAAAATCCTAATAGGCTTCTACTTCCATTCTAGGAGCAACTGGGAAACATAAACCTGGGCTCACAATTCTTAGCAGTTTGCAACTTCTAACCTCCCCATTTTGTCTATCTTTGTCATTCTTCTCAAGTTCCTGATCAAAATTCACTGTACAATTTTTAAGTGAAAAGAACTTGAGTGCTAATCTCCGGGGGCAGTAAAGAGAAATGAGGTTGGGACCAAGAGACTGGTTGGGGACGGTGGCTGTGTCCCTGTGGTTTGAAGGAAAAAGGAAACCGCAGGACACAGGCATACCAGGAGGCCCTGGAGATGAGCTGCTAATTGCAGAAAATGCAGGCATGTAAAGCATGGAAGCAGCCGCAACGCATCAGTGAGGAAAGCTGTGGAATATTCTTTCCTGAAGGAGTTCAGGCTTCAGTGACGTCTGGGCTTTGTTTCTTAGGTCTGTGGCTTTGTTATCACAAAAGGTGTGGTTCCCCGTCTTGTGGCCCCAGCATCTGATGCTCTCTGTCCACCCGTCCCCGTGAAAACCGCTCCAGACGCAAGTGCTTTGACCTGACAGAGGCAGCTGCTTCCCCTTCTTGGTCCTGACATGTTGCTGAGGGTGTTTGAAGAGCTCTGGAAGCAAGTAATTTTTTTAATTAAAATTTTTCTTTGAAAAATGATAGAAATACAGTAACATAAAAGCCATTTATCCCACCTTTTTATTGTCATGACATAAAGTAAGTGGGTATATGACCCTTCCCTCTGCTTACACACGCATGTATTCACTCCCTCCCTCCAAGGGGAATTTTATCCTGTTACATTTTTTTCCTTATCTCTTCCAATCTGTTTGTATAAATTCATGGTGATATAAGCAGAGACATGCAAGTATTTCTCCTCACAAAATGAAGTATATTTGTTTGCATTTTTTCCCACTCTGTATAGCATGGATTTATTTTTGGGTCACAATGGGCAAATCTACCTGGCACTTTTCAATGCTAAACAGCATCACTTTCAGGTAGCTACTCTCATTTGTTGAGTCAGACTTCTATCAACACCATTTATGTTGTTTCCAATTTTCTGTTACAAACTCTCCAGCAACAAATGGCCCTATAAAAGCAGGGCTTAACTTAAAAGAATTTACCTTTTTCTATTTGGTTCTTATGGATGAGTTTTAGTTTGCAATCCTATTGTTCCTGAAAAATGATGGAGAAAAAAATTATTCTCTAATAAAAAAGAGATAAACACTGACAGTTATCATAAATTCACTTCATGTCTTTGCAACCCAACAAAGCCAAAAAGAAATAAATGAAATCCAGAACTTCTGGCATGGTTCATCTAAAATGCTCTTTGTTTCTTTGCTTTCTGGACAGTGGGGACCATAACTTCTAGATTGACTATTTAGTAACAGACAAATGCAATGGTACTGACTTTGGCAAAAACTCTTTTAAAGAAATTGAGATTTCTGGAACATTTGCAAAACATTACAGTAAGGAACCTTTAATTGGCAGCAATAAGGTTTTAAGTTTAGCTATTTGATATTTCATCTTTGTCTGAAAAAAACTGCCTAATATGTGTCTACCAAAGAGCATGAAATACACAAAATAAGTTGAATTTGTAGTTCAATATGCCATCTTGAAACAAAATGGCAATCTAGGAAAATTTTCAAATCAATATAACATTTTATAGGTTTTGGAGGAAATAGTTAATGTGAATAAGTTATTATAGAGGCTTCAATTTTAAGTTGGTATATTAATCAGACTGTAGTGGACAGTCTAGATCTTTAGAGTTTTTCTAATTAGTTTTACTTTAAATCAAATGATTTAAAATTTACTGCTGGATATTCATTAAGTTTGAAAGGCTCTATAAATTAAACATTAAAAATCCAATTTTTAAACTTTAAAAAAATTGAATTTATTGGGTGACTTTGGTTAATAAAATTACATAGGTTTCAGGTGTACTGTTCTATAATACATCATCTGTATATTGTATTGTGTGGTCACCACCCAAATTCGTCTCCTTCAGTCACCATTTGTCTGCCTTTACCCTCTTCTACCTCCTCCTCCTCTAAATTTTTAAATTTTTATTTATTTTTAAAATTATGTATATTTGTTATACAATATATTAGTTTCAGGTGTACGCTATAGTAATTCGACATTTATATACCTTACAATGTAATCACCACACTAAATGTAGTAATTATCTGTCACTGCAAACTTATCCCAATATTATTGACTATATTCCCCTTCACTTTTTTGACACAATCCCCTTAGCTTCCTCCCCTTTGGAAACTATCAGTTTAATTGCTTTTTCTACGAGACTGTTTTGTTTTGTTTTGTAAAAATTCTATTCTTTAGAATAGAATGGAATGACTTGCTACAAAGTTGTATTTTGCTCATTTTAAAATCCAATTTCAAAGCTTCTTGTCTTCTCTTCATATCAGATTGTGCTGCACAGATAAAGGCTAGGGGTAGATCTTAGCTATAGTTAACGGCATTATTCACAAGTATATGTCTTTTATTTCCTAGGGGCCCTAATAACAAGGCACTGAATCTAATTGTAACCTTATGGCGCTTCCTTTGTAAAACCAGGGCCATCTAATCCAGGCTGGAATGAGGGAAGACGGAGAGTTGATAAAGGGCTGATGAGACTGGCTGGGAAGCTTCTCCCACTGTTACTGCAAAATAATTCCCAACCCTCGGTTTTCCCACATGCCTCAGCGCCCTGCTTTTTTCTCCTTCTCCTTTCTCCCCTACATTGTCATTATCTATGAAAGAATTAATATATACTTCCCATACAAAATTGAGTGATTTAAGCTACATAAATTTGAGAGTCATTGAAAACAGGTTTTAAAAGCCCCAACACTACCAACAACCAGAGAAGTCAAAATTCAATATTCAGTCTGGCTTTTTTGTCCTTAGTCACATCTGTTTGTTAATATATAGATTCATCATAGGGATGGATAAGTTGTGTTTTTGAAGTGACTAAAGTGTAGGCTTAATATTGGTCTAAAACAAAGTTGAGAACTTAAAAAGAAGTATATAGATATAGGGGTGTGTGTGTGTGTTTGTGTGTGTGTGTGCGTGTGTGTGGTGAGAGACAAAGAAAGTGGGGAGGAGACAAGGGGTGGGAGGGGTGGAGAGAGAGAGAGAGAGAGTGTTCTGCAGTGAGGCAGTGGGGTTCGAAGGTCATAAGGTAGAGGGGTTATGGGTCATCTGGAATTTTTGCAAATGTAAGTAATTTTCAGACCATACCTTCTCTCAAGAACAGAAATACATTTTGAAGTTGTTAGTTTCATTCTCTTCTCTGCTTCTCTTGTGTTTTCCTCTTTCTTTGAAAGTTACATGCTCTTTGGCTGTTTTTGCAGTGCTTACCTTAGACACTTGGAAGGACACACGTAACATACCTCCGCCTAATGTTAATGATTAGAAAATCAAATATTCCTTCCAAACAATAAAGGATCTTAAAGTGCCTTAGTGCTAATCACGACACACTTTGGAATTCGTGCTGTTGTTATTTAGTAAATAGGTATCTGCATTTGGACATCTTTAAAAATGAAAAGAAATTCAGAGAGCTCAGTCAAGGATTCACCAGATGTACATTTTTGTAATCAATTTATAAACTAAGTGATAGTAGAAATATATAGAAAATTTTACCCCAAGGCATCAGTATTTTGTAACCATTCCATATCATGAGGGAACAAATTTGTATTCTGACTTGAGCCTTGGTTCATGGGCCCACGCGAACATGTTCGGAATTCATTACTTTTATCAGTGGGGAGCTGTAAATCGAACAAGCAGGAGAGTCTTAGTGACAATAAATGACATGCCTGGTAAGGTACATGTTGAATTACAGGCAGCTTCACCCAGAAGCTCAGTGGCTTTCAGGGACTGTGCCTTCGAAGCATATGCTACCTTATGGCTATAAGCCATAGTACAGATCAGATGCCTGAACAGCACTCACGTTAGAAAAAAGTGTAAAACAATTTTGGCCTTATGAAAACATACAGTATGTCAAAATCACCTTCAGTCTGGGGTTTTCTGGGGGTGGGGGGGAAATGTTATTCAGCACAACATCTGCTCTATCTTATATTTATGTAGCACTTAATCCTCCAGGGCATTTTTGTTTATAGATAGGCAAAGAACAGGCACTGTGAAAGGAAGTTTAGTTGGGGGGTCATGGCACACATAAGAAAAATACAAATGGTGAGAGTTAAAGCTCTGGTAAATAGTATTTTGTACTGATTTGTTTTTTGTGATCTATTTATAAAAAATAAACAATGTTATTGATAAAAACAGTACTTTGGCATCAAAGCATCTCTGGAACTGTGTCCTTGTTGGTGGTGTATTCCTGAGGTGCTGCACAGAGGTCTTGTTAGCCTCCATATTTAGGGGAACTACACTCCAGAGACATATAGTTGTCCCTGAGGCCAATGGGTTAGAATTAGGCTCTTGGTAAATCTTGAAGGAGTTCAATAAAGGAACCACTCTATTACCAATCCAAATTAGAAACCAATTGGAAAATAAGCTATAGCCGACAAACTGATGAGTTATTACTAACAAAGCTGGTTGAGGAATGTAGCTTTAGGTATAGGGCCAACAGTGCTAATTTTTGCCCCCAGGATTAATAAGAATTAAGCACCGAGCCGCAGGAGCGCCAGACCTACGCAGGCCTCACCTGCATGGCTGAGCGACTCCTAGAAGTGACCACACGGGGCACCAGAGAGGGCTGGAAGAGCTCCAAAGGAGAGAGAAAAACCCAGAAGCTTTCTTTATTCACACATACAGGTCAGAAAAGTTGTTCCTCTACTCAGGGCCCTCCCATGTTTTCAGCCCTGAGGAAAAGAGCAGTCATCTCCTGCTCTCTGTGGAAATACCTTCTTCTTTCCCCACTAACATTAAGTTCATCTCTCTCATTCTTCCAACCTGTTTCTGCTGCATGTCTTTTTATTTATTTATTTCTTCTATTCTTTGCTCTCTTTCCCTACCTGAGACGGAGGGGAGGGGACCTTCATGCAGGGCAGTGAACAGACATATTTCTCTCTATTTTTTCTAATGATTTATTTTAATCATATATAGTAGCCTTAGGGTTAGAATGGCAATGCTCATTATACCCATTTAAAAAGCAAAAATGAAAACACATACCTTACATATTTTAAGGTCTACATATGGAATGACACAAACTTGAATCCTCTATAGTCAGGAAAGGAAAAGTAAGTTTTTACTTAGGTTGGAAACAATGAAATGTGTGAGTACCTAAGGAACATCATGTATGTTAAAAATGTAGAGTATGTTCATTCATAAACAGAACCTTAAAATTTGTGTCTCCCTAAAGGCAGGACTAGCTAGAGGGAAGCAGTTGACTGGCTGTCAATCTGAGTAACTTCTTTTGTAAATGTGATTGACCTCTTTTCTACGTAAAGCAGTTTCTTGGCTGCCTTTGGTTCCTTTGTCACAGTCTTACTATGATTTGAGTGTTACAGTTTTATGGTTTTCTATTTGGTTCTTCTTAGCTACTTTAGGGAAAATTGACCTATTGTTGGTTTGACTACATTCTTCAGAGAAAAACAAACTCTCAAACAAAATGCATAACAGATGTAAAGCACTGTAGAGCTTCCTACCTAACCTTTCACCGTAAGTGGCGTTTTTAACACTGGGCAGCACCCACTGAGTTGGTGTGGTGCTGAGTGACAGAGCTCCTGAGGCCTGAGCAAACCTGACAATTATGGTCTTCCAGAGAGTTCTAGTTAACATATTTTATTCCTAGAAGAGGAAATGCAACTTTCTGCAAAATGCATGTCCATGGATGATGTGGGAAAAGAAATAAAAATAAAAGAAGACATGAACCTATAATTTGGTGAAATAAAACATTAAGTATATCACCTGCAGGACAAATAATCTTTGCAAATGTATACACTTAGGTTCCTAGTATATGAAAAGTGACTAAATAAATATATCCACCATGAAAATATGGCAGTGAAATATAAGCAGTATTTTAAAAACAGTTTATATGTGCTACCCAAAATGCCACCTGAATCATTTCTGACCTGCCAGTTCTTTTAAAACCTCATCTCCCAGGGCCTCCTCCTTCTACACTAAGTTTAGGGCTTTTCTGAAGAAAAGAGTGATACCTGTGGCCTGGCTTACGGGGTGGTGACACTTAAACTCTTTGAGAAGAATGGTCTTCTCTTTTTCTACAGTAATAATTTTCGAGAGACCAATTTCAAAACTTAACCAACCTCTACCTAGAGCATTCTTCAGATCTAGTGTAATTTGACTTTGCTGTAACATAGCATTGTAACTTAGTCTTTCCTCAGCGAAGATATAAGACTGACCATTATACAGCTCTTCCCATTTTGTGGGAAAAGCATATTAGAATGTAATTTTTATGATGGTCCAGACTTAGCTTTGTTTATTGTGTTATCACCACAACCTACATGTCGGGCACTTAGAAGGCCAGTAAAAAGTACCCAATAAATGAACACATCCATGGACAAATTATCTTTTCCGAGACAACAATATTCTTTTAAACGTTTTAAAAAAGAGTCTCTCACATGCCTCCAGCTGGGAACCTGGCCCACTACCCAGGCATGTGCCCTGACTGGGAGTCAAACTGGTGTCCTTTTGTTTTGGAGGCCGGTGCTCAATCCGCTGAGCCACACCAGCCAGGGCTCTTTTAAACTCTTTTTCAGAGATTATTTTCCACTCCCATCTTTCCAACTCCCCACCCATAAGTTTCATTGTTTTTCTATAGCCTGTCCAGTAGGGTCCTTTTAGACACAGTATTCTAGAACTTGATAGTTGTGTCATCAGTGTGTCAGTCACCATCGTGATCAATATAGTCAGAGCGTTAAAACATTCATATTGTTTAGAAACAAGTATAAGTGTATTCCAAGGGACACTCCATTCCAGGCCCTCTTGAATTCCTATAATCTGTTTTCATTCAAAGTAGATTATATTTTTTTACAAATTAAAATCATTTTAATTTCAAAATTTGGAAGAAAGAAAATCTAAGAAATGGAGTGCTGTTTCTTACTCTTGCAAAGTATCTAAAAATTCAAACTGTTTTTATTTGGCGATTACTAGTGAAAAGTCAAAATCTGAACTCTGTTAAGAGAGGAGATGAAGGATTTATAGAAATTTTGTACTTAGAAAGTATCTGGATGGCCTATTAATGTTGTTGTTGTTTTCATAAATTTGCCAGGTTTTTGTCTTTCTCAGATCAAGAGAAAAGATGGCTTTTTCCCCCCCTGTCTTCCTTTCCACCCCAGATGGACTAATTGAGCAATGTCATTCCGTATAACACATTTCCCTAATTCTCTTTTTGGGGATCTTTCCCATGTACCATGCTACCTTTCACAAGTAACTAGGGTGGAGGGAATGGTTTCCCAGAATACCTGTGTGCAAAGTCCTATCAAATCATATCTCTCATCAGGTCAAGGAGTTCCAGAGAAGATGGCAGAGTAAGAAAATGCTGTACTCCCCTCCTGCCAAGATCACATCAAAATTACAACCAAATTATAGAGCCATCTGAAGACTAGCTAACAGAAGCCCTATAACTAAGGCTATAAAGAACAAAACATGTGGAGACTGGTAGGATTCATGGAGACATGAAATGGGCTGGCCCCAAACCCATGTGTGGTGACTCAGAATCGAGAGGAATATCTCCGTTACAGAGGACCCCTAGGGAATGAGGAATCCCAGTCCCACAATGGACTCCCCAGCCCAGAGCACCAGCCCAGAGTGACTGAAAGAGGAGCCCCCACATCTGGCTGTAAAAATAAGCCAGCATTTTATTCTTCTGCATGAGACAGAAGGCTGCTGGAAACCTAGATGTCCTCTTAAATGACCTGTGCACAGATTTGCTTGCTCAGAATTGAAGAATACAGTAACTGAAATGAATGACACACTAGAAGGAATTGACAACAGATTAGGTGAAGCAGAAGATCACAACAATGATTTGAAGGACAGGTTTACAGAAAACACCTCATTAGAAGAACAAAAAGAAATATAAATAAAAATGAGGATAGTTTGAGAAACCTCTGGGACAACGTGAGATATAACAACACCCACATCGTAGGAATACATCATTCCTATTCATAGGAATACCAGAAGGTGAAGAGAGACAGCAAGAGATTGAGAATCTATTTGAAGAAATAATAGCTGAGAACTTCCCAAACCTGGTGGAGGAAAAAGACACACAAGCCCAGGAAGCACAGAGAATCCCAAACAAGATGAACCCAAAGTGGCCCAAGACACGTCATAATTAAAATAGCAAAGATTAAAGACAAAAAGAGAATCTTAAAAACAGCAAGAGAAAGATGGTTGTTTCCTACAAGGGAGCTCTCATAAGACTGTCAGCTGATTTCTCAACAGAAACTTTGCAGACCAGAAAGAATTGGCACAAAATATTCAAAATAATGAAAATCAGGGATCTACAACCAAGACTATTTTACCGAATAAGGCTATTATTTAAACTTGAAGGAGAGATAAAGAGCTTACCAGAAAAGAAAAAACTAAATGAGTTCATTGCCACCAAACCAGTTTTACATAAAATCTTAAAGGGACTTCTTTAAAAAGAAAAAAAAACCATAAGCAATAAAATGACAATAACCACATACCTATCAATAATCACTTTATATATAAATGGATTAAATGCTCCAATAAAAAGACATATAGTAGCTGAATGGATAAAAGAAAAGATCCCAACATATACTGTCTACAAGAGACCCACTTCAAGTGGAAAGCCAAAAGAGATGAAAGTAAAGAGATGGAAAAAGATATTTCATGATGCTTCTTTAAGAGGGTTGGTATGGTGCTTTTTTTTGTTGTTAGATAACCTGCCTTTTCCTGTTTGAAAATTTCAGAATGTTCTCTTTGTCTTTGACGTTATCATATTTTACCATAATATGTCAAAAATTTTTTAAAAAAATGTGACATTTAAAAAATTCTCATCAGGTCCAGCAAGGAATTGGAGGGAGTCTCACTTCTCTTTCATTTTTAATACTGTATGTGATAAGACTAACAGCCAATATTGAGGATCAAAACAAATATTATTTATTATATATTATAATTATAAATATCATTTTCTAAATAGCCTTAAAATCTCTTTCTTATGAAGGAAATAAGCAGAAATAAATATTTATTTACAGATAGAAGGTATAATTCTTCCTTAGAATTATTCCAGAGAACGCGATGTATCATAATGTCATAGTAATTAATGGGATTGACCAGATGTTTTACTTTTGAGTTCAAGAAATTATTTACTATTCAGTTAATAATATCAGATTGATCACATATTAGCCATACACTTATGGTAGACTTGGAAATTATTATCTTCCTGTCTTGACTTAGCATTTCTGAGAGATTGCTTAAATAAGATAGCCTTGCCCTGGCTGGTGTGGCTCAGTGGATTGAGTACCAGTTTGCGAGCCAAAGGGTCACAGGTTTGATTCCCAGTCAGGGCACATGCCTGGGTTGCGGGCCAGGTCCCAGGTAGGGGAAGCGTGCAGAGGCAGCCACACATTGATGTTTTTCTCCCTCTCTTTCTCCCTCCTTTCTCCTCTCTAAAAATAAATAAATAAAAATCTTTAAAAAAAAAGATATCTTTTACAGGATAAATTTCCTAAGATAAAATCAATCTTGGTATTCAGGGTTTTACTAATCAGAATGAATCAAGGCATCTAGGGAATCAATGGAATAAAACTATGAGTTCAGAATAAGCCTTGACATTTATGTTCAATTGATATTTGATGAGAGTGTCAAGATAATTAAATGGGAAAAGAATAATCTTTTCCACAAATAGTCCTGAGAGAAGTACATAACCACATGCAAATGAACAAAGTTGGACACTTTATACAACGCATAAAAACTAACTCAAGGTGGACCATAGACATAAGTGCATGAGCTAAAACTATCTCAAAGCCTTAGCTATGACACGAAAAGCACAAGAGACCAAAAAAAGTGTGACAAGGATGTGGGGAAACAGGAACCCTTATACATTGCTGGTAGGAATGCAAAATGGCAGAGCCACTTTGAAAATAGCTTGGTAGCTCCTCAAAAAGTTGAGTGTAGAGTTACCATACAATGTAGCAAGTCCACCCATAGGTATATACCCAGGAGTAATGAAAAGATGTGCACAATGTTCATAGCAGTATTATTCATAATAGCCAAAAAGTGGAAACAGCAAAATGCCCATTGACTGATAAATTGATGAGCAAAATGTGGTATATCCATATAATGAAATATATTCAGCAATAAAAATGAAGTATGACATACATGAACCTAAAAACATCATGAAAGGTGAAAGAAACCAGTCAAAAGACCATGTGTTGTGTAATTCCATTAATGTGCATATGAATCGGCTTATGTATGTACAGAAAAGACAAATCTGTGGGAACAGAAACTATATTAGTGGTTGTCTAGGACCTGAGGGGCTGGGGAAGAAATGGGGGGTAACTGCTACTTAGAGTGGCTTTCTTTGCAGGGGTGAGAAAATGTTCTAAAATTGATCATGATAATGGTTGCACAGCCCTGAATCACCTAAGAACCATTAGATTGTATTCTTTGAAAGCGCTAACTTTATGTAATTCATGCAAATTGTATCTCAATACAGATGTTATAACTAAAGATATCTGAGGGATTGACATGCAATTTCGTAAGTAGGGTACTGATATTAAAAAATGTACTAAACTGCTCCTAAGGGGCACTGTGACGGACTGGGTGAGGGTGAGTTTACATGCAGAGGCAGCGTGGTGCAAAGACAAAACGCAGCAGCCTTGCAGCTGGCTGTCTGGATTTGGATCCTGACATGACCTCTTATTGAGTCATGGGATCTTGCAAAAATT
The DNA here is from genome assembly GCA_004026545.1 of Mormoops blainvillei. Taxonomy (NCBI): domain Eukaryota; kingdom Metazoa; phylum Chordata; class Mammalia; order Chiroptera; family Mormoopidae; genus Mormoops; species Mormoops blainvillei. The sequence goes on along the minus strand of PVJD01003532.1, from coordinate 140,300 downwards.
ATTTATTTATTCTGAGACCTCAGCTTCCACATTCATAAATGGGAATAATAATGTTACTATGTTACAGAGTTGTGATGATTAAATGAGGTAAATGCTTTAATAGTGCCTGGCACATACTAAATCATAGTAAGTGCTATGTAAGTATTTGTTATTATTATGTAGTCTACAAATTCAAAACATAATTCTGCTGCTGATGGAATTCCAACTCCTTCTGCTTTTAACTTAGTAAACACATGAAAAAGAATCCAAAGTTCGAGTAAGGGAAAATAGATTTCTAAGGGACAGATTTCAGAGAGATAATCACAGAATAAAATACAGAGCAAGAATAAAAAAAAATCTGCATTTGCTTGCTCGTACTGCTACACTCTAAGAAATAATATCTTGTGTCTGTGAAATGTGATTAAATACATACTAAGAAAGAGGGAAGGTGTCTACATTTACCCTTCCGAGTTGTAATTAGGAAATTCTCAAACTACTAACTCAACTATTGAGTTACTAAGTCTGTTAGCAGAGAGTGGCTTCCAGAATTCTGGCCCAAGCTACACTATAATGCTCCAGTTCCTTACAATGGAAGAACGGAGAGGAGGATTGAAAGAGTTTTAGCCAGAGGCAGAGTTATTAACCAGGGATGGAAGAGAGAGATAGCTGAGGGCCAACTGGAGAGTCAAGGGCCTCAATTAGAAAGGATCATGGGGGGAAATTGCACAGGATGATTAATGTTCTTTGCTTTCAAGGTCAGCATGTCAAGGTTCCCACATGTGGGAAATTAGTCGATTGGTGTTACAGGGGTAATATGCCTGGGCCCAGGAAAGGCTCTGTTAGCACTAGAAGGATCCATGGTAAGAATTAGGCCCTTTACAAGGGCTAATTTATTTTGAAATATCTTACTTTGACCCTAAAAGTCTTTCAATAGGTATTTCTGAGTTTCTGATGAGCACTTACTCTTCGAAACTGAGGGAAAAATTATTTGACTTAAAAACATTTATTGGCTTTCATAATTTATATAGTTGCCAAGTTGGCAGATTCATGTTCTCATTATTTACATGTCCGTGGAAGAGACTGATTCATCTTCCAGGTTAAACATGAGCTATATGGTTCACATTAATATATCACATATGATGGGGACTAGCTAAATTATGATTGCTTCTTATTGATTTCTTAAACAGGATTTCTAATACTATGGGGATCATTTTAAAGCCATATTCTAATTTGGCCTTGATGGTAAGCTGCTCATTTTGTTTCAGAATTCAGGCCTAAAGCAGGAGTTGGAGGGACCTGTGCTCCACTTGACTTCTCCTTTGTCACCATGAGAGGAAGAACCGAGGAGTAAAATAAGACTTCCAAGATATGATAAGATGAAAGATGTAGCAAAACATGTAGGTCTAGTCTAGAGTAAGATATGGTAGAAGGGGAATTCTCGAAGTCATCTCTACAATAATTAAACCTTTTCAAAGGGAGATCAGAAAGAAGTTCAGGTTCATCTGGATTTCAGTTAGACATAGGGAGTGCTGCAGTGTGGGGTCTTCTTGCGTGTGTCCCTCACCTCCCCTTCCAGATTCCCAAATCTTTTTGGGTTGTTTGGAAGGCTTGGATGAATTTAAAGGATCGTGTAAACTGAATACCATTATGTTTAATGATATATACATTTTATATTGGCCCTTGGTGTTTCCAAGTATAAGAAAACCACACACTTCCAACAGAGAAGAAGGATGGTATAAACAGAGACATTGAACTGGGCACCGTTAACTGCTATTAACTGACTCATGACTTTTGCATAAGTAATTTTATCTCTTGAGGGTTTTTTTTCCCCCCAATGGGAGGTTAGGGAGGAGGAACAGGTGGTGGGCTAGATTGCTAAGGTTTTACTCAATTGCTAAGATATTATATTTTATTCTGGAACCTCTTTGAAGCTGGGTCTATTGTTCTTTTGTTGCAGTGGGGGTGGAGTGGTGCTATTTTCCTTCAGGAAAGTACATGGGGGTCAGAGAGACAGTTGATTTTATTGTCAAGTCTCACTGGGGCTCTGAGGATGGCTTCTGAGTCTCTAAGAAAGGCATCTAGTCCTCCCCTGCCCCCAGCCCTGCTCCATTCAGAGTGTCATTTAGCTGTTAGGGTGCTTTATTAAAATTTTATTTCTAAATTTCTTGTAAAAAGAGATAACCAGGAGATGAAATAATGTGTGGTTTATGAGTTCTGTCCAGAAGGTATGCAGCCATGCAATATAGAAAATAGAGACATTTATTGAAGCTACAAGATACAAGAAACATTGTACATAGTACAATGATACCTCAGTCCCCTTCAAAGTAGGGAAAGTAGGTCCCCTTGGGACTTCACACAGTTCTCCCAGCATCTCTTCCACTTTTCAAAACACTGCAAATTTCTTTGTTAGAATCGCCATCAGCTGACCCATGTATTTTCCTGAATCTCTTCAATGGTCTGAAATCTCTTCCCTTTCAAAGGTGATTTTAATTTTGGGAAAAGCCAGAAGTCACAGGTCACCAAACCTGGGCTATGGGGGGCCTGAGTCACCTGGGTGGTTTGATATTTTGCCAAAAGCTCTGCACGAAATGTGATACATGAACAGGCACATTGTGATGGAGCTGCCAATCATCAGTTGCCCAAAGCTGTGGCCGTTTTCATCCTATTGCATCTCTCAACCAATGAAGAACATTGAGGTAGTTCTCCTTATTAACCGTTTGGCCTGGAGGGGCATACTTGCCATGGACAACACCTTCTCAATCAAAAAACACTGTTAACATGGTGTTGATCTTGCTGCAACTTTGTCACACCTTTTTCAGGTGTGGAGAACCAGATGACTTCCATTGGGATGACTGGGTCTTTATTTCCACATCATAGCCATAGACCCATGATTCTCCTCTGGTTATGACCTTCTTGAGGAAACCCGGTTCATCTGTAGTGGTTTGAATCAAGTCACTAGCAACTGCAGCACGATGTTCCTTCTGCTCTGGTAGCAGAATCTGCTGAACGAATTTTTGCCTCAACTTGTTTCATGTCAAGATCCTGTGTCAAAACCTTAGACACAGTAGGTTTTGGAATCCCCACATCAGCTTCTAGTTCTCACACTGTCAGTCACCAATCTTAGTTGATTGCAGCCCATACATATGCAATGTTCTTAGGTGTCCTGCTTGTTGCAGGTCTTCTAGAACATGAATCACTTCCAAAAGATTCTCGACCATCTTTTAAGTGTTTGAGCCACACTTTTATTTGCACTGCACTCATTACGTCGTCCCTGGAAGTCTTCTGAATCATCTGGATAGTTTCCGTGGAAGAATGTTCAAGCTTAAGGCAAAATTTGATGCAGGTTCATTGCTCTACTTACTCAGTCATTTTGAATGCAATGGTCACACAGTACACATGCTCACTCAATGGTGTCTACTGCCCCCACCTATTAGTACAGTGAAGTCATCATTGTTCACACATATGCATTCCAGCCCACTCTCCTTGGCTACCAGGTCACCTCAGTGTCACGAAAACCATTCTTGTTATATTAACAATGACTGGAGTTTTTCCAGACAGAGCTTGTATGTACCTCACATATAGTAGCTACTCAATGAACACTGGTTCCCTAGCTTCTTGGGTACCCATGGCTGGTCCTCAGTTGGTATACAGAATGACACTGGCCACACTCATTCTGACTGATGCATGTCTATCTTGGTTAGTTGTTAATTATTCCACCTATATGCCCTGATTGTAGGAATGTAAACACATTTTCTTATAGGACAGATGTGAATGGCTAGTCTTGCATGCACAAACCTGGGGTAAGTTTAAAGTGTATGTAAACAGATGAAAAATGTTCCTATTGAAATTATTTACAAAACAAGACATTGCAAAAACATTTTTTTTAATTGGTCAAATTTAAATTTTGGAAATAAAGAAACCAATGTGAGAGAGAAACATTGATTGGTTACCTCTTATATGCGCCCTGACCAGGGTCAAACACACAACTTAGGTATGTACCGTGACCAATAAATCGAACAGACACTGTTCTGGTGTACACGATGACACTCCAAACAACTGAGCCACCCAGTTATGGCAAGATCTTTTCTTAATAGGCCTCAGGAACACTTACTAGGAAGTTAAATGAACTGCCACTGACCGTGGTGCTTTGATGCATTCTAAGAAGACTAGTTGGCCAGGACTGGGTCGGGGGTACTTCCTTGGCAGCCGTGGAGTCCAGAATTGGTGCATAGTCCCAACTAGATGCTAGGCGGATGCTGTGCCACAGGTGTCCGAGAGCTAGGTGCACCATATTTACTCTGAAGTGTCCTGGAAGAGGCCTACTGGATGTACCTTGGAGAGCCCTTCTAGGTCCTGGAATCTAGTCTCCATAAAATTCCTTTGCAGCAGTATATCGTTATACTAATAATTGGCATTTGCCACCTAGAAAAATTTCTCAAATATAAAATCCACTGCATAAAACTCTTTGATTTTTCATCCTTAGTTCTAAAAAGTGAGTTCTAAAAGATCGCTGTTAATATTTCTATCAAAATATCACTTAAAGATTCCAATTCTCCAGCCCCTTGTGTTTTGTTGTTGTCTTTTTTCCAATTATCTACTTTGAAATTTCTTTACCAGAGATGGAGAAATATCTAACGAAATCAGCTATCTTTCATGTAACCCAGGTGCAATTTTACACAAAGATCAGTGTTCTGTCCGTTAAACCAAACTGCATAAACTAGAACATCAGAGAAACAAATTCTTTATGAACTATTTCCTCTGGGACACCAGGTTTCATCCTTCCTCAGTTTTCTCTAAATGTGGGCCTGGTTGAGGGCACTCATTTTTGAGACTTATGACTCATCCACTAGTTGAAACTGTGTGACATATTTAGTTTGTTTCCTTCATGACCATACAGTTTATTTGCCAAAAGTAGCTATCATCATTTACTCAACTTGATTTTACACCTCTTTAAGACATGTATATTTAATATTTAAAATATTGCACTTCAAATTCCATCAGCCAACATTTCTCAAGTGCCTATTTCAAAAGAAATACAGTAGAAGAAAAATTCTCTTCTTTAAAAAATCATACATGCTCTTAAGGAAGGCAGAGCACACCCAGATGAATAATGAAAAAAATTTTTTTAAGCAATAAATTGACAGATGCTAAAGAATAGTTGGCAAAAAATGAACAATGGTCAAGGGACACTAACTAGAAAATTGAACAAAAAAACTTCTGGGAGGCACTGAAACTTACTTGCGGTTTTGATAAAGACAATTTTAGGTTAAAGAAAAGTTGTGAGGGGAATATGTTAGACAAAGGGGATAACTGACTTTTGTGCAGGGGAAGAAAAACAGACTTTAATGCAGATAGCTGGAGAACCATTAAGACAGTTGGTTCATTTCTTCTTATATTAATGAGACTTAAGATAGCAGGGAAACATATTTAGCAAAGAATGTATTATATCTATCCCTCACTTTTTCCTTCTAATTTACTGAAAATCCCACCTACTTTTCCTTAGTACAGAATAGCCCCAAAATGCTCTAATATTGACTGTTTAAAAAATTTCCCCCTAAATTTTGCTCGCCAAATAATTTCTAATCTAATTCATTTATATATTTTTTGCCTTCCTTTAGGATGACACTAAATAATTGTAGGCCCGGCAAAGTTTGGATACTGACTCCATCTCTACCATCTGTTTTCTTTTTTGTTTTTCCCTTTTAATTAGAGCAAACTTCCTTCTGGAAAACTTTACCTCAGGCACACATTGCTGTTTATGGTCATTTTAGAGATAAAATCTCATCATCTCACGTTAGCACTGACATTTCCTAAGTGCTGTCAAGTCAGGGCTGAGGAATGGAAATCCACATCTCACTGAGTGCTCTGAGGGGGGGGGGCATCATTTTTCTGCTTATCGACTGAGAAATGGATGGATTAAAGCGGCGAAATATTTCAAAGCTGTAGAAGAGCAAAGGTGACTTCCTGTTTTGTTTTAGGGATTGTTTCCTTCTCCTCTCAATGAGGGCTGTGTTTTCTGACATTCTGTAATCCTTCTGCTCAGTGATTTCCCACTGAAAGGGCAGGGTGCGAGGGCCTCTGCAGGTCATTCCATTTACAACATGCCCTGCAAAGGGCGGAGGGGGAGGTGGCTCATTAGTGGCAGGAATCAGAGCAGGAGGGGATCTGTTTTCTATTTTCTTCTCTAGACTGAACTCATTTGCATGAAAAGAGTTTTATTGTCGTCGTCACCATCATCATTATTATGTGTGGTGTAATTTTCTTACACATTTCTCTTAAGCGTTAGGTGACGTTGGTGAGAAGAGTCAAAGTGCCATTTTATTTCAATGAGTAAAATGAGAAAAAAAAAAAGGTCCAAGTACTTTAAAGCAGTTGGTTTTCCTTCCTAAGCTTCAAAAGCAAAACTCGAAAGTTCTGTCTGCAGGGCAAAGAAAAAAAATTAAAAGAAAGAGTTTTTTTCTTGCTTCTGGTCTTCTGGTGGCCTATTTGCAATTATGTAGAGTATTTCCTCTTCTTCTTCTTCTTTTCCTTTTTGATGAAAGGCAATTCCTCTCCATTAAGTTACGCAAAATGCAGACTTCTGCAGTCAGAGGCTCTGGGTTAAGGTCTCACCTTGCCACAAGGGTCCCTGTTTTCTGCAACTTGGACGTTTAAAGTGGCATGGTTCAACTCTCTTCCTCCCCCTCCTCCCTTGTCTGACTCTGCAGAGCTCTGGTAAGCACAGAGATACAGCTGTAGTTTGCGTTCCCAGGGGGAGAGGGGCTAGGCGGGTTCCTAAGTGGGGAAAAGGGGAGCCTCCTCAGTGGGAAATTGGGGTGGGCTCTTCAGTAAGGGGCTGGAGGCTCTTTCTTGGAGCCTGCCAGCGGGGCTCCGCACGGTGGGGGTGGGGAGAAGTGCAGGTCTCGGGTCGGAGCTGTCTTGGGTTATCGCGTCCGCACCGCTTCTCAAGGTTTCGCTCCCCTCCGCCTGCAGCCACAGACCCTCTCTCCCCAGATCCCCTACTCCCCGGGAAGGGGGGCAGGCGTTGGAGGGCTGGGTCTGCGCCGGGGTGGGAGCTGCCTCTCCGGCCTGGAGGCAGGAAAGTGAAGACGCGCGGGTCGGAGGCGCAGACCGGCGGCGTGTCCCGCGGGCCAACCCGGTCGCTGCAGCCGCGGCAGCTCACAGCAAGAAGCGGATCTTTTGGCTCAGCTCTTGCTGCGCCTCTTTAGGAGACTTTTCCCTCTGGTTTCCCTTTCCTTCCTCTCCCCCCACACTCCCTCCGCCCCGTCCTCCTCCCTTTGGAGAATTTCATGCTTCTCTTCGCACCTTTTTGTAATCCCGGGGACGTGACGCCCCAGAGCAACAACTACCTCGGTTGAATCCTACTTTTGTTTTGATTCCTCCCTCGCTTCCTCTTGTCCTCTCATCCGATTCATCTGCGGAGTCTGATGTTTCTGCCAGAGGGGACGAGAAATAAATAGATGCTGCTGCCCCAGAAGGCTTAGACGTTGGGACAGGACAGCCGGATCGGCTGGAGCGGCAGGGGAGGCGGCTGGGGCTCGGCGCAGCTCGTGGGACCCCATTGGGGGAATTTGATCCTAGGAAGCTGGGCGATTGCCGGGGGAGGAGAAGCTCCCGGATCATTGTGTCCGGCTCCAGGGGGGAGGAGACGGCGGCGCGGGCCTCTCGGCGTCCTTGGCACCGCTGCACGCTGCCCCATCCTGCCGGGATCATGGTCTGCGGCGGCCCGGGAGGGATGCTACTGCTGCGGGCCGGGCTGCTAGCCCTGGCTGCGCTCTGCCTGCTCCGCGTGCCTGGAGCCCAGGCTGCAGCCTGCGAGCCCGTCCGCATCCCCCTGTGCAAGTCCCTGCCCTGGAACATGACCAAGATGCCCAACCACCTGCACCACAGCACCCAGGCCAACGCTATCCTGGCCATCGAGCAGTTCGAAGGTCTGCTGGGCACCCACTGCAGCCCGGACCTGCTTTTCTTCCTCTGTGCGATGTACGCGCCCATCTGCACCATTGACTTCCAGCACGAACCCATCAAGCCCTGCAAGTCTGTGTGCGAGCGGGCCCGGCAGGGCTGTGAGCCCATCCTCATCAAATACCGCCACTCGTGGCCCGAGAGCCTGGCTTGCGAGGAGCTGCCGGTGTACGACCGCGGCGTGTGCATCTCTCCCGAGGCCATCGTCACCGCGGACGGAGCGGGTGAGTCTGACACAGCCCGGCCTCTGCCCCCCTCACCGCCGGCTCACTTCTTGGAGCCCTTGTTCCTAGCCTATATTCTCTAAGCCTGTCTTTTCTCTTCAGATCACTTCTGTGAATCTCTCCTTTTTTTTTCTTTCACCTCATCACCCTTCCCGTCGGATGCACTCTCTTCCAGTAGGTACTGTGTTTCTCTAAAACAGTTTATTCCACTCCCTTCACACTTCTACTCAAGACTGACCCTTCCCTTTTCACTCTTTGCTTGTGGAAGTAACAAGATCTTGTATAGTGATGCTCTTTTCTTATTGTATCTGCTTACAATCACTGAGCTTTCTTGCCTGACTCTCTTGCTTTCTCAATCATCCATTTTCCATATCTGTAGTATTTTAGATGCTTGTCAAAGTTGTGTGGTGAAAACACCATGCTCTTCTAATCATTAAAAATGCCAAGATAATTTCGGTAACCTTACTCTGACCCACAGATGTTAGTGGTATGTGTTTGCTCAAAATCCAATTTGAGCAATTACCTTCACCTTAAATTTCCCTCTCCTTTCAATGAGATAAATTGTTCTTCCATTCCAGACTGAAACAGCTGTGAAACATTGCTATGCACTGCTAATTAGCTTCTGTGACTTACTCCAGCCACAGAGCTGGCAGAGTGAAATGGCTGGGTGCATTTCACATTCCCACATGCCTTCAAGTCATTTCGTAAATGACATATGGATGAAAGGAGTTATATTTAAGGCATGTTATCATCACACACTCATGTAATGTTATTTTTAATCTCACCTCTTATCCTACTCTTATACTCTGAAAATAATTTGTCTTTAGTACCTTATTTCATGCTCTTTCTCTGTGTGTACACCAACCACACATCCACACATTCATTTCAATCTTTCCCTACCATAAAACTTTATTGCAGTTCTACATTTAATGGAATCAACCACAAGTTGTTTTCTCACTAGTGTTTGGTCTCATTATGACAGTCATAACTCTTAAGACCCCCAAGTAAACCTAGTTCATTATGGTCCCTTTAATTCTAACTCAGTATCACTCCTACCAACTAACCCAAACTCAAATTTCACCGTTCATATACTTTAAAAATAAACCCAATGTTTTATGATTGGCCCTCTTTCATACCCTTCTCAGGTCAGCTCTGTTCTTGACTGTGAGGACTTGACTGCCTCAGTCTCTGATCATTTCTTGAGCATCGACCTTTTCTTTTGCCTCTCCATGTGCTCAGCCTAAGGCCATGTCCTCAGGCCATTTCTAGCTAATGGTTCTCAGTTGTCAGGGAACTGCTTTGAAAAAAAATTGCTTTTTGTGCATATTACCTCTTAATACAAAGAATGGAGAGGGGAAAAGTACTTGTACAAATAGCTGCAAAACCAAAGCTGAACGGAAACGTTTCAAGAGCTTGCTGATGGTCAACTCACTTAGTTGTCAGTCTTTGTCAACATACCTGTTGTCTTGATTTTAATCAAGAACCAAGAACTGGTTGTAGGAAATAATCAGGAAGAAATGAACTTGTTATTAATCTTTGGACCAAAAGCACTCTTGAGACTTTGACCTCACTAGTGTCACCGTCTGTGCAGACGTGGGAAGAGCTCGGTGACTTGCTGCCCTCGGTTGCCAGGTACTTATAATCAGTTAAATGCTGGTGTTCATCTCAGGCCAGGATCTAGGAACGCGGTGCCCATGGTTCATGCTGAAATGCATTCCTCCCCTTAAAGGAGAGGACTTGCTCTGAAACCTCTCAGAGTTGGCCCTCCGGTGAGAGAGGTTTGGCAAGATTAATGGCTCTCAAAAGCCATAGTCAATATGGATGGGAAGCAGTTTCCTTAAGTGTCCCTGAGTTACCTATCATTGTGGACCAAAAACAGAACAATTGCCTCATTGAAGCACTCAAGTAAATAGGACATGCATGGAAACAATTTGTCAGTCCACGGGACCTGACTTCTGAGCTGCTTTAAAATGCCGTAATATCTGCTTTGCTGACAGCATCCTTGCTAGAAGAATAAGTAGGGGTAGGTGGCAGCTGGAACCATATTTTAGTCATGGTTTTCCTTCCCGCAAGCCTTTAACTTCAGTGCGAATCAGACTGTTATGGCAGGAGGGAGCCGAAGGGGTTTGGGGGATGGGGAATGGAAGGGTGGATTCTAGCCTGAAGGGTCCCCTTGGCTTCCAAGGCCAGCTTTCTGAAAATTACATTCCCTGTCCTGGGTCAAACTGTCAGGCACCTGGAATTGCTTAGGAACTACTCCATGTGGCCAGTTTAATTTACGATGCAAATATACTCCTTGGTTCAGTGGGATATGATAGTTCATGAAGCTGCCCTCCCCCCCACTCCGCCCTACTTCCTCCAGGTATAAACAGAGTCCCTATGTCTTCTGACTAGAATCCAGCTGACTATAAAAATAAGGTATTCCTGAATAAAATGTGACCACCTTTCACATTCCTTCAATACCAAGAAGACTTTTAAATCCTATGATTCACGTGGATCTGTTTCCTCCTAGTGCCGTATGACTGATTCCACAAACAAGTTTAGTACATTTTACAAAGCAAAGTCTTATGGCAATGGAGTATTGCTTCAAACTGCTTTTTGCTTTTGAACTAAAGGCATATCATATATTTGTAAAGAAAAGATCATATCCTGACCATTACTAATAAATTCACATGTAATTTATTGGTTTTCCACATTTTACATTCACTACATGATTATGGTTACATGCAGGACTACTTTAGCTGAGAATTTTATCAGTTCAAGTCAGTCATTCAGCCAGTTAATTAAGCTATTTAGGCAACTCTTTAATATTGTATGGTGAGTAAAGAGTATGGGCAGGCCAGTTGTTGAATCTTGATTCTGCTTCATGTCAACTGTTACCACAGAGGAATTATATAACCTTTCCAATTCAAAGTTTTCTGACCTGTAACATGGGGATAATAGCCTACCTCTGATAGACATGGTGAAGATGAAATTAAACAGCATATATGGCACCTGGTCCTTGGCCCTTAACAAACCATTGTTGCTGCTGTAGCAGTTTTAGTATGATTATCATTGTATAGCAAATTGACATTTTTTTTGTTCATTTGTTTTTTTGAAATGGTATCTTGGTCATTGTAGATAGAACTTCCATCAATTCAGCTCTGGAAAACAAGCTTCACAGTGGAGCTAGAAAAGTAGATCTTCTGATATATAAGCTTAATATTTCTTTTTATGCAAATTGACCTGGACCTCAGGCTCTAGAACAGATTCCTTTGGGAGCAACAGGGAAAAAGAATGAGCCTGATGGATGTCTGTTACAAATAGTTTATCTCAGAAACTTAGAAATCATGTATTTAAGAAAATTTATGGTATGATATTTAACAGCTATTTATACAACACCCATGGCTTACCATGCCAAGGGCTTTATAATCACTCCTCAGTCATTGCTGGTCTCCGTGGTGGTGTTAACTTGTCACCCCAGCTCTTACTCAACACATTTCTCCAGGCCCTGTCTCGCCTGGCAGAGCTGGGCCAACTTTCACATGCATGAACTGCTGTTTAATCATTTCTCCACTCTCTGAGGAACAGGCAGCCTTTTCTTTAGCCCTGGTCTACAAATATTTGAGGGGCCAAATACTAAGAAGGAAGACTTATTTAGTGTGATAGGAGGAAAATGGAATGGAAAGGAGAAATGGAAATTTTAGATTAAAACTGGAGAGAAAACATCATTTTAAGGATCCTTCATTGTGTAAAATATTGAAAGGCACTCTGAATGGTGTAGGGAAGAATCCCTCAGAGTGTTATTTAACTTACAGTTAACCCAGTTATCAGTGGTCACCAAATCGTATTTTAATAATTTATTTTTTATTTTGTTCCCGTCAAACTTCCAAATAGTTGTTGCTATAAATAGCAAAGTTGACTCATTGGTATTTGGCCTTTCAGCCACCGTATAAACATACTGGTCAGAATAATTAAGAGTGGCTATTGTCCTCAATTTGAAGAAAATCACAGCTCAAGAGTTATAGGCCCTTAGTTGGAATTCCAGATATGCCATTAACGTTGTACCTTGAGCAAGTCATATGACACTGACATTGGGGAGTGTGATGAACAAAAGCAATATTCATGCAAAGTGATTGATAAATGGTAAAGCACAATATAAGTGTTTAATAACAACATGATTGGGGAGAGGACATACCTTCAGGGGAGGGATCATTAGCAGCAACAGAGTGAAAACTAATAAACACTTCATCTATTCTAGGTGCTGTTTTAAGTGTTACGCATATTAATTTATTTAATTATCATAATAACTATATGGTGGGTACTATTATTTCCATTTTGCAGAAATGAAAGCTGAAGCAAATAGAGAAGTTAAGTGACTTGTCCAAGTTCATAAAGCTATTAAGAAAAAGAAGATTCAAACCAGAACCCATTCTACATTATACTTATTCTCTTATGAAGAAAGAGGTGATTCCTCACTTTAGAGAGACTCTGTCTTTTGACCAACAGATTGCAGTTAATGAAGTGTTTTTATCATTGTATTTTGAAAGCCCATTTATATAGAGATGCTCCTTGACTTATGATTGGGTTACATCCTGATAAACCCATAGTAAGTTGAGAATACTCTAAGTTGAAAATTCACTTAATACATTTAACACGGGGAACATCGTAGCCTAGATTAACCTACCTTACATGAGCCCCGAATACAATGTCCAAAGAGCTGGCAACATAGTACACTGCAGAGTATTGGTCGTTTACTCTCGGGACTCCCAACTGGGAGCTGTGGCTCAATGCTGCCCAGCATCACGGAGGGGTAATGTCCTGCATATCGCTAATCTGGAAAAAGATCAGAATTCAAAATTCGTAGTTTAGTTTCTACTAGACAAGAGATTTCAAGAGATCAGATATAACTACCTCTTTTGAGAGCTCAGAGAACATAATTTTCCATGTTTTCCCATCTGTCCCTTAGCCCCTCAGTCTCAGGAGGCTCTAGGGTAAATTCATCATTCCCTTACCCTCATAGGATGATTTTTTTCTAGTATTTTCTATATTGCTATGGGCACTACCACACTCATACTCCAGGCCTGAGAGTCAGCCTTCCTTCTCTATCCTTTTCCTCATCCCTGACATTCAGTAGTGCCAATGAATCTAGTCTGAATCCAATTCCCTGCCCCCCTTTACTGCTACTTAGTTTGGATCTCACCATTTGTCACACGGATTCTGGCCCTAAGATGATAATCGACTCACTTCCGGTATTGCCCCTCCATATCCCAACTACCTGACCTTCTGAAATGCAAATCTGTTGCTTAAAATTGTTACCTACCTCTAGCCTTGATGATCTCATCCCTTCTTAGCTCTCTAGCTTCATTTCACTCAGTGTACACCATTATTTTAGCCACACTGGAAAACTTGCGGGACTCTGGATGAGCGTGTACTGCAGTTTCTGACCCGCATACGTTTGCACATGCTGTTCTCTACCTGGAAAAACCTCCCAACCTTCCCCAGCTTCTTTAAGGACTTTTCTTCTGGAAGTCTCTATGACCCCTACTAGAAATCCCCTGGGGCAGAAAACCAACTAATAATACCTACCACTTTAGTTGAGGATGATTTTGTTAGAATTTCTAAGTTTAACTGCCTAAAAACATTTTTTGAGTTATTTATGATCAGGAAACGTTGGTTTTTCTCTTTTATAATTTTCATTATTGACTTCTAAGCACTTTAAAAAATATAGAAACATTTTTCTGTGAATAAGCATGAAAGAAGAAAACCACCTTCCTAGATTCAGCTATATCAAAGCAGTTTTCCAAGAGAAGAGCTTTATTTTTTCATTTTTATTTCAACCCTTTAACACTAAACAATTATTTAAAATGCGATTAATCTGATTTCTTCATTTACAGAGAGCTCATATAAATCATATGCATATCATCACATGATTATTGGACTTTCTCGGGAATGGGAAAACCATTGGCCCATTACTTTGATACCTGGATACATTTATTGTGAATACCTTGAATAGAATAAAAGTCATTAAATTTATAGTGTATGACGGAGTTGAACTAAATGTTTTAGAATCAAGCATTTGTTGCCTGCTTATTTATTCATTTGGTAGCTGCAATCTTTCCTTGGATATAGCTTTTTAAAAACCAGCTAATGGTTATTAAGCCTGGGAAAATAATTCATTAATTGTAATTTTGGGGGCTGTTGTCCTAAAACTGTATTAAACCCCTCCTTGTTTAATTTATTCATGATATGACCTATGAAGAAAAAGGACAGAGAAAGAATGTTATTTTCTACTAGGATAAAGAGAGACATTAAACTCATTTAACATAAAGTGTTAATACAAATACAGAACTCTTGTTTAAAAGTACTAAGTTGAAATGTCAATAAGAATACAGAGGTAGGTACAGCATCTCTCAGCATGGGGCTTTGCCGACGCACTCAGCGCTCTTCATTAGAGGTTGCTTTCTTAACCAGAACACAGAACTTTATGTTATTGCCATTTATCAACACCATTTTCAGTAATTACGGGATTATGAAAAGAGTGAATGGCAATTTCCAATTACCAAATCGATTTGCAGTGGTTTTAGTAATCCTTGGATGGTAGGCATCATTTTTGCTCAAGAACTATTTAATCTATAGTTAGCACAGAGCATGAGAATGCTTTCTGAATGTTTCTTCCTTAGGCGCTAAGAATTTGAATGTATTCCATTAAACTGTGGTACGTCTATTTATTGAGGAAGTGTGTTTGGTTCTTTTAGGCATCACAAGGTAAGTGTTGGGTGAGTGCCTAATACGTGTAGGATGCTCATAATTCACAAACTTTATTTATTAAATCCTGAAATTTTATGCACAGTCGATGAGGTTTCACAAAAATATATTATCTTTCAATCACATGAAAGAATAGGTCTTGTCTTTAATTTGACCTATAAATGATAGAGTCAAATGATAGAACCTCATGACAAATAAGAATCCTCTTCCTTGAGACACCTGATTCTTATCCAATCATACTATGACTGAATTAGATTTTTATGTGAAAAATTTTGAAATAATAATGAACTTGTCATGATTCTTTATTCTATTGCCTTTCAGATTTTCCTATGGATTCTAGTAATGGAAATTGTAGAGGGGCAAGCAGTGGTGAGTACATTCCTATTTTCCTGGCTTTCATTTGTAGTCACATTAATCTTTAATATAACCTTGGTACTCAAGTCTTATTTGGGGACACTTGTGTCCTACATTTTTAAGTAAGCTTATAAAAAATATTTTTTATTTATATGAATTTTATTTTAAAAATTAGCATATAATAAAATTGACCTTTTGGTCATTAAAAATTCTGTAAATTTTATGAATCCTGTGAATTTTACTGGATGCACAGACTTGTGTGACCACTGTCACAGTCAGGAAGCAGAACGGTTCCATCCCTTCAACAAAAACTTCCTCAAGCTATCTGTTTATAACCACAAGCTTCTCTCACTGTGGTGATCGCTGATCTATTGCCCCTCACTGTAGTTTTGTCTTTTTTGGGATTGTCATATAAATGGAATGATACAACATGTACCCTTTTTGAGACTGGCTTTTTTTTTTTTTTAACTCAGTGTATGCCTTTGAGATTCATCCAAGTTGTTGCATATATCAATAGTCTATTCATTTTAGTTGCCGAATATTTTATTTCTTGGATGTATTACCATGTGTTTATCCATTCCTGACTTTAAGGATACTTAGGTTGTTTCTAGTTTTTGTCCATTGTAAATAGAACTATGATAAACATTTGTGTCAGGTTTTTGTATGAACATAAGTTTTCATTTCTTTAGAGTAAATATATAGGGGTAGGATTACTGGGTTATATGGTGAAGGTATGTTTAATTTTATAAAAGACTGCCCAACTGTTGCCAAAATGGCTGTTCAGTTTTGTGCTAGCCATGTGTAAGAGTTTTAGTTGCTCCAGACCCTTGTAGGCACTTGGGAATTGTCAGGTTTTAAAAATTTTTAGACATTTTAATAGCTGTGTAGTGATAGCTCATCATGGTTTTACTTTGGGTTTCCCTAATGAGTAATGATGTTGAGTATCTTTTCATGGGCTTATTTGCCGTTCGTATATATCCTTTCAGTGAAGTGTCTGTTCAAGTCATTTGCCCATTTTAAATTGGTTTTTTTCTTTCTATTGAGCTTTGAGAATTCTTTATATATTCTGGATATAAAGAACCACCTTTTGGTTTTACTGTTTTTCTGTTTTCAGTTTTATTGATTTTTGCTCCTTAGTATTTCTTTCACTCTGCTTGCTTTTGATTTATTTTGCAGCTTCTTTCCCCCCTTGAGGCAAAAGATTAGATTATTATTTGAGACTCTTCTAATATAATAATTTAATGCTACAAGTATCCCTCTGAGATGGCTTTAGTTGCATCCCACAAATTTTGATGTTTTTATTTTTATTTTTCTTCAATTTAAAATATTTTACAGTTTTCCTTGAGACTGCCTCTGTGATTCTTGAATTATTTAGGATTGTGCTGTTAAGCTGGCTGCTGTTTCGAGATTTTTGCTTGCTTATATTATTAATTTTTATTCTAATCCATAATGATCAGAACATGCTTTGTATAATTTCAGTTCTTTTGAATTTGTTAAGGTTTAATCTGTGACCTATGATATGATCTATCTTGGTGAATGTTTCACGTGCACTTCGGGGAAAAATGTATTCTGCTGTTGTTGTGTGGAATGTCCTTTAAATGTCTATTAGATTAGTTGATTGATACTGTTGTTTAGTTCTTTCGTATTTTTGCCCCCTTTTGTTTACTAGATCTGTTGATCACTGAGAAAATCTTTAAGTCTCCAAATACTGTGAACTTTTAAAATTTCTCTTTTCAGTTCTGTCATTTTTGTTTAATGTATTCTGAAAATCTATAATTTTGGTGCATACACATTTAATATTTTTATGTGTTATTGGTGAATTGACCCAGCATGATGTAATGTCCTTCTTTATCTCTTGTAATTTTCTCTGCTATAAAGATTACTTCCTTTGACATTAGTATAGCCACCTCAGTGTTTGCAAGGTATATCTTTTTCTATTCTTTTACTTTTAACCTATATATGACTATATTTAAAATAAATTTCTTATGGACATCATAAAAGTGGGTCATTTTTTTGTTAGTGTTTTTTTTAACCCATTCCACCCATCTTTGTCTTTTGATTAGTGTGTTTAGATCATTTGTATCTAATGTGATTACTTGCTTGTCTGTATTTAGACCTACCATTTTATTGTTTTATGTTTGTTTCCCCTCTTTTTCATTCCTGTTTCCTATTTCCTGATGTCTTTTGGATTATTTGAATCTCTCCCTCTGTGATGTCATCTGTGATACATATTCCCAAGAGATAATATTATATATATTTTTCAACCATTAATGCTTCTTTCTAACATTAAATATGTTTCAAACAATTCAGGAGGAGAAGAACAGCCTATTGTATTTACACATATGTTTATAATTTCTATTGTTCTCCCCTGATGTTCCTGGCCTTCCTTCTGGTATCATTTCCCTTCTGTCTGAAGAACTTCCTTTAGCACTTCTTTTAGAGCAGTTCTAGTGGTAAAAATATTCTGTTTTCCTTCATCTGAAAATGCCTTTATTTCACCCCCATCCCTGAAAGATATTTTCACTGGATGTAGAATTCTGCGTTGGCAGTGCATTCAGTGTTTAAAAAGTGTTATTCCATTTACTTCTGTCTTTGGTGTTGCTCATGGGAAATTGGTAGTCATTCAAATTACTGTTCCCCTTTATATAATGCGTCAATTTTTTTATTGCTTTCGGGATTTTTTAATTTTGGTTTTTAGTGATTTGATTAGGATATGTCTGGATATTGATTTCTTTTAGTTTATACTGTTTGGAATTGACTGATCTTCTTGAATCTGTACATGTATACCTTTTGTCAAATTTGGGAAGCTTTCTGCAATTATTTCTTCACATGTTTATTTTTACACCACTTTCTCTTCTACTTCTATGATGACATAAATATTAGAGCTTTTGGTATTGTCCCACAGGTCTCAAAGGCTCTGTTCGTTTTCCCTCCAATCTTTTCTTTTTCTTTAGATTAGGTAGTTTCTATTGGCCTGTCTTCAAATTCATTGACTCTTTTCTTGGTTATCTCCACTCTGCTATTGAGCCCATACAGGGAATTTTTAATTTCAGTTATTGTAATTTTCAAAATTAAAATTTCCACTAGGCTCTTTATTATATCTTGTATTTATTTGTTAAAGCTTTCTGTCTTTCCATTCATTTCAAGAGTGTTCACCAAAACTTTCTGGAGAATATTTATAAAAGTTACCTTAAAGTTATTGTTGGATAACTTCAACATTTGTGTCATTTAATTGTTTTTTCCCATATAAATTGAGACTTACTGGTTCTTCCTATGAAAAGTAATTTTTTATTTTATTCTGGACATTTTGAGTATTATGTTCACACAATTTGGTTTTAAAGAATATTTTTGTTTTAGCAGGAGTCATTGTATTTGGGTTTGGGCTGACTAGTCTTCTGTGAATTGTGATTTCTATATCAGTTCCATTTCCAAAGCCTCTTCAGTGCCTTTCAGATCTCTCCCCTGTGTGTGCTACCCAGTGGCCAGTGTCAAATCAAAGCAATGATCTATCCCACAGTTCAGTTTTCAAAGTCTGTAGTGTAGTGTTTAGTGTCAGATTCACACAAAACCAGGGATGAACTTAGCAGTTCATAAACAATTTTATGGGATTTCTCTCTCTCTCTGTGATCTCCTGAGTACTTTTTAGTCCCTTGGGGGCTCCGCTTTTCAGTCCTTTTGCCAGAGAGCTGAGGTTCAAGCTCATCGCTGCCTGTGATGCCCTTCCTATGACTGCTCCTACACCTGAGGCCAAGGGGCAGGAGGACGAAACCTTGTGGGTTTGCCCCAGTCTCTTATTATCCAATCAACAAGGAGGGTTCCCTACAGTGGCATTTTAGGCCTTGAGAGGCTCCCTTACTTGGATGTTGCTGCCACCAGTGTCCCAGGATTACATGAGGAATAGGGTACAGGACAATGGAGTGCTAGGAGACCCCTTTCCCATTTCTTGAGTCAGACCTGGAGGGCTTCTCCGGAGCACTGTCTGCATCACGCCCACTTCCTGGTTATGGGCTGTGTTGAAATTTAGCTGGGAGACACCGGAGGAGAAAAAATGATGAACCCAGTACCAGTTTGATGGTGCTGGTCTTCCACAATCTTCCTGCTACTATTTACTTTTCAGAGTCATTAAGCGGTGGCTTCATGCATTCTGTTTAGTTTTTGTAACTGTATTCAGTGGGAAAGACATGATGGAGTCTACTTACTCCACATTATAAAATGAAATTACAAATGAGGTATGACATTTGTGCAGAAAAGATCACAAATCTTGAAAGCACGTAGCTCAGTGACTTTTCACAAAGTAAACACTCTTACGTAACCACCACGCAGATCAAGATATATACCATTACCGGCACCCAGGAGCCTCCCTGTGCCTCCTCCATCATTACTTCCATGCTTCTTCCCAAAGAACTACCAGCAGGAATTCTAACAGAATATATTAGTTTTGCCCAATTTTGAAATTTTATGAATGGCATCCTACAGTATACATGTATTTTTGTGTGCGTGTGTGTGTGTGGCTTCCTCTCTCTTCATTATGCTGTGTGTAGCAGGACTTTAAAATTTTCATTGTATTCTACCATATGAATATATGACATTTTATTCATTCTAATGTTCCTGGATATTTGGGTTGTTTCTAGTTTTTGTTACTATGACTAATGCTGCATTTGTTTCTTTAAGAACATTGTGACTACAGTTATTATATAACACTTTTATTCACTTTCCTCTAGTAATTTGTACTGATTGGAGTCTGTATGTCCTGCATTGTAGGGTGTTTTATATGTGTAAGTAGAAAATAAAATAAGATTTATAAAATTTATAAACATTAAAAATTAAAATTAATTTTACTAAGTTTGTAAATAAGTTTGAAACATCTATTTTCATTAAGTTGGAACAGTTTTCACCGTTGGCTTCCACTGACTCTTATCGCAGTGATAAGTGTTTGAGCTGAGACAATGTCTACCAAAGGCGCCCCAACAAACATTTATCTTTTAAAATTTCATTAGTGTTGAGCAATAGCTTTATTTTAAGGATCACTCTGATTATTATGTTTCGTCAAAATAAACCAAGAAGCTCATTTGCATAAGAGTAAATTTGGTAAATCAAAATTTCTGACCAAGGGCACGTATGTGCTATCAATTTGTCCTGAATCTACAGTTAGACTAACCTAGCACTTGAGCGTGTGAAACAGAGAAGACGTCGAGAACGCTATAAATAATACACAAAAATAGTTCAATATATAAGACTACTTAGAGTGAATGTGGTGTTCTTGGTTCAATGTTTACTATTCTTCTTTTATAAATGTTTTCCTGTTCTTTAGTATAATGGGAGTGATGAAAAACAAACTAAAAAACAAAACCAAGCTTATTCTGCTTGTGAAAATATATTCACAGGTTCTGAAAAGAAAATATAACTTGTTCGCAGTCAAAATTCTATAGTTTGGAGTCATGTAACAGCTGAGATTGATTATGATAAAACAGGAAATGAGGAAGACATAAAAACATTTTAGCTCACATAACCCCTCTTTCAAAAGTGTCAAGCTGTTTCTGTCTGGAATTTGGAAAAGAAATTCTTTCACTCCAGTTAATTTGTCCTGTGCCTCAAAGCTTAACAATTTACTTTTTTTGGAAATGATGATTCTGTCTGTGCAGTTTCCAATTTGTGAGAGTGTATTGTTGTAAACCCACTATCATAATAAGGAATACATCCTCTCTAGTTTCCGTAACTTGGAATACGGGGAAAAACAACTTTAGTTCTGTTCCACTGAGTCACTTGGTCTATCAAATCAACGCAGTAATCAAATGATGCAAGGAAAAGATATAATTTTATTAAAATAATCCCAAAAAAGAATCCCCAAGGGTTTCTACTTTGTGATGGCAACCAATTTATGAGCTTTTATATTTGAAAAACACAAATTTTTCCAGAGAGGAGATATAGTTGGCAAATTTCGATACTAATTAATTATATGATCATGACCAAATTACATAACTGAATTGACCTCTAGGTTCCCTTGTGATATGCGGGGTGGGCAAGAGTAGGTTTATAGTTGTGAGTACATGACACAGAATTTATTCTTGTATTATTATTTATTAACCATTGAATTTTCCATGCAAACAACTGTAAACCTACTCTTGCCCACTCCTGTATTTTCAAATTACAGAAGTATTAGCAGTATCTTCTAGTGTAACTTGGGTGCTTTCCCAGTGTTTTCACTCACCTCTTCCTGGCCCCATTTCAAACGTACTTCAGAGGAACTCCTCTGGGCAGCTGAGTGGCAGCTGCAGGGTAACCGAAGGTTCCCAACTGCCTGCACCTGCCAGGTCTGCCCTCGCCACCCCCTCGGTGCGGTGGCCTGTGCCTACCTAGCTTGGGTAGTAAGACTCATTCTTTCTTTCCTTCCCCAAACTTTTTTTCCTGCCCTTTTGGCTTCCTACTAATTTTGGAAAGGAATCCAGTTATGTTTTTTTTTTTTTCCTCTTTGGTGTAAATGTTTACTGACTATAGAGGCTGATATCACTAGGGAAAACATCTACCCTTTACTGGAAACAAAATTAGAATAGATAAAAATAGTATTTTTATAATTTTACAGTGGCATATATATAAATGTATGTAAGTATAGTAATATATTTTTTGTTTTGCAGTATTTGACACTTCTGACCAATTCTTATTCCTAAGCATTCTGCTCCCTGAGCTATTACCCACGTCATCCTGGTTCTCCTCCTGTCCCCCAGTTGTGGGCATTCCCCATGTTTCTGTGCTTGGCTTCTGCTCCTCTTCCCTTACAGTGATTTCTTCCCATTGGAGTTCCTCCAACTTCAGAGGCTAAATCATCACCCTGTGACTCCCGTTCTGATCACTGGCCCGGGTGGAGGACCACACTTCTCCTCTACAAGCGCTTCTACCTGGGTAACCCATTTGTACTCCAAATAACACATACATAATAAATATAGTTATCTTTTCATTAAACATTTCCTCCTTGCAACTTTCTTTTTTTTGTATGTGACGCCATTGGTTTCCCAGGTCCCCCAGCACTGAAACTTCATCCACCTCACTATTCATCAAAAATTTAGTGAGTATCTCTGCATTCCAGGCACGCTTGTGCCAAGGACCTGGGATGGAGGAGAGAGCCTCCATTGATGGCACGTCCCTTTTCTTTCCCTCTTTTCTGTGTGCTTGGGATTGAGCAGAAACATTTTATTCTAAAAGACTGTGAAAGCTACTTTATTTTTTTGTCAATTGACATCTTTAGAGCACACCACAAAACATCACACTTCAGATTTCACAAGAGAAAATGGGTAAATTGCATTTACTCTTTCTATTTTCTGTATCCCGAGTGACTCTTGGATCCAGACACTTTGTGAAACACAGTTTACTTAAAATTTTCCAAAGACATAAATCCTAGAGGAGTAAACTAAATTTCGTTTTTCTTATTAATATGATTTCCTTTTTCTTATTAATAGTCCTCTCAATCTTAAGCAATTCCCTTTTACAAAGTGTAAATAACTATGAATTGAGGCCTTTATTATAATATTTGAGGTTTGTTTTTTCAGCTAAATTGAGCAAATGTTAGTTTTGCTTTTTAAAGCCTTATTATATCGCCCAGTTTCACCATCAACTTCATTGCATTTCCACATGCTGCTCTAATCCAAAGTAAAATCTAATATGATATTCTTTGCCCTGTGTCTATGTTTAGGGAATGAATATTATTTTAAACATATAAGGAACAGCTGCTAAGTTATGACACACTTCAATTTATGGAAAAGATGAAAGAAATATCTTAGATGAATTTTACGGTAATGGTAGTTTATCGAGGTGTAATTTACTTACTGTAACATGCACAAGTGTGTACTGCATTGAATTTTGACAGATGAACACACCCATGTAACTATCGTCCAGATCAAGATAAAGAATATTTCCACTACCCTTGAGAATTCCCTTGTGCCCAATCACCCCCATCTTGTGAGGCAAGTGCAGTTCTGATCTTTATCATGTCAATCAGCAATTTTCCACTGGTGGGCCGCGGCCCACTGGTGCGCCCCAAGGATCTTTAAAACAGACAATACCTGACTATTTAGTCAAGGGTACTGACCTCTTTTCACTTAGACTGTCAAATTTAAAAAATGACAACAGCCAATACAATAATAGCTACCTGGTGTGAATGAACCAAAATTATACCTTTTTGGGGGGTCAGATTGGCAAAAAATGTATTTTTTGGTGTGCTGCAGAATTTTAGTAATTAGTTTATATGTGCTGTGAGATGAAAATGCTTGAAAATTGCTGCTGTAGGTCAATGCTGTCTGTTTTCAGAGACATGCCAATGGAATTATAAAGGACTGGTTCTGGCTGTTTTTGTTTTTTCTTCATGTTTTTGAGATTTATTTGTTTAGTTCTATATATCACTTTGTCCTTTTTTTATTGTGTAATAATACACCTTTGTGTGACCATAATACCAGTATAATTTCTAAACTTTATCCTTTATTATATAGTTCCTCCCAAAACTAAATGCAACATATGTAAATTAAAAGTTTCTATCTCTAGGAAAAATTCATCACATTTTCATTTTCAAGCTTATAGATGATTTTTTTGTTAGAAAATTGTCTCTTCTGTTTTATAAATTGCTTTGAATTTGCATAAATTATCTTCAGATCCTTTAGGTTTGTTTATATATTACTACTAATAATAGCTAACATTCCGTTCAATGAGTGATTACTCAGTACCATTCTCCAGCACTATAATATCATTAGAGTGGTCACAGATACAGTCATTTGGGCTTGCTAAATGTGATCCTCCAAATCTGGGATATGTACACGATAGTTCAAATGGACTCTCTACATTAGGACAGAAATTAGCATGGTCCTCCTGAATCAAAATAGCAGAATCAGGCACTATGGAGGAAATCTGATCATTTTGCTTACTTTTGGTAGGTACCACAGTTCTGTAGGTGGCAAGGAACCTGGAAAAATATTACTTCTCTTACTCATTAGATAATCTTTATAAATGATGGATTAGGAATCCCAGTGAATCTTGTACGTAATTATATCTGACGTTTATGGGGTATGATGTGCCAGGCACCGTGATAAGTATTTTATGTATATTATCTCATTTGATTCTCCCAGTGACTTTACCTGATGCCATTTTTTAGATATTAAAAGTCACATAAATAGTAAGGAGTAGATCTTAGACTCAAACCCAGCTGTGTATGACAATAAAAGTCCATCCTTTTAACCATGATGTTTCCTGGACTCTTCTGCAGTAGTATGGATCCACTTGAGTAGTATATGAGATCTGTCAGGAAAAAGTTGAGCCATTGTTAATATAACAAGAATGTTTGTGTGACATCAGTGTAACCTGGCAGCCAAGGGGCATGGACAGGAATGCGCATGTGTGAACAATGATGACTTTACTAGTCAGTGGGGATGGTAGATGCCATTGAGTGAGCATGTGTACTGAGTGGCTGTCACATTCAAAATGACTGAGCAAGTAGAGCAACGAATCTGCATCAAATTTTGCATTAAGCTTGAACAGTCTTCCTTTGAAACCATTCAGATAATTCAAGGCCACAGCTATGGTCAACTGGTGATTGGCAACTTCATCATGACAACAGTCCTGCTCATGCATCATGTGTCGTGCAGAATTTTTTGGTGAAACATCCAATCTCCCAGGTGAATCAGCCCCCTTACAGCCCAGATATGGTACCTTGTGACTTCTGGCTTTTCCCAAAGCTAAAATCACCTTTGAAAGGGAAGAGATTTCAACTGTCAATTTGATAGGAAAATATGATGGGGCAGCTGATGGTGACTGGAACTGTGTGAGGTCCCAACGTACCTACTTTAAAGGTGTCTGAGGCATCATTGTCCAATGTACAATGTTTCTTTAGTCTTGCATCTTCTTCAATAAATGTCTCTATTTTTCATATTACATGCCAGGATACCTTCTGGACAGACTTCATATATTTACTTTGTAGTATAGATCTACTTGGTTTCTGTTTCTGCAGGAGATGCATTGTCATTCATTAAAATTTCTTTCATCTTTGAGATGAGAACACTAGGGTTCTATGTTTTATTTTATGTCCTAGGAATGAGATCTATTATTCAATAAAGTATTCATTTCACAACTTGTAATTTTGATAAGAGGGAAGGTAGTCTTAAGGGTGAAATCTAGGCATATTTTACAATCTCTTTGTTTCTGGAAGAGTAGTGGAACTGAACTTCTGGAAGGCCAAAGGATGTATTGCCCATGTTCCATTAAGGCCTATCTGAATGAATTCCATTAATGGCACTTGTTTATGTTGCCATTTTGTTAATGCTGATTATAAAGTAGATCATCTATCTATGTGTTAACTTCACTTCATGAACCTGTCTGTTCAACTCAGCCGTCCATTTCCATGGGCCTATTCTGAGCTTTACCATCTACCAGTAGTGCCGGCACTCTAATGTTCATTTCAAGGGTCACAGTCTTTGCCCGCCACTTCTTTTCATTCCAGCAGATTTGCTCAGAATCATTGAGACTGCCTATTTATCTGTTTAGCACTAATTTCCTTGTCTGCCTGAGATTTCATGGTGTACTGTAATAACCATTCTCTTGAAAATACCCTCAATTCCCTTGCTTTGCTTTTCTTCTCCGGTATTCACCTGGCGAAGTTCCAACTCTACTTGCCAGGGAAAATAACTCAGTTGGGGTGACTGGTTTCGCTTTAAGTTCAAGATAAAATTAAACACACTGTTAACACTGTCTATCAATCCTATCTTCATTCTCTAAAAAGTTTGCCTTTTTACTTAATGATATAACTGTTTTATACATTTCTTCTTTCCCTACATTCCATACCCTGTCTTTCTTGGGCCCTCCTTTCCCACAGCTGATGACATCACTTCATCCTTCAATGAGAAAGGAAAAGCCATTAGAAGCAATTTTCTCATCATCCTACCAACAGATGTATGAGCTTGTCAATGTCTGAACCCCTCTCTCCTTTCTCTCTTTGTAGAGTGGATAAAATGTTCTGACTTTCCAAGTCCTTGCCTCCCCTCGTCTCCCTCAGAGTCCTCTCCTCTCTTTGATGATTGGATTTTACGGGCACTTTTCCCTCTTGTCTCAGTTGAGCTTGGAGGGTCTTTTGACACAGAGGACCACTTTCCTTTCCTCTTGGAATGCCCTCTTCTTTCAGGTTTTTCACTCCCTGTCATTGGATGCTCCTTTTCAGTCTCCTTGATGAACTTCTTTGCTACCTTACATATTAAGATTGTTGTTCCTGCCTAGATAATTACAACCCATCTTTCAGGTTTTAACCTTAAATGTTATTTCCTCAGAAACTTTGAAAACCAGATTAGTTTAAATCATCAAGTTAGATATTTGCTTTGCACATTGTACTTTTCTTTCATAGCATTCATCACCTATGAAGATAAATTATTTTAGGTGTAATTATTTATTTAATGTCTCTATCTTATTTTGCATCATCTGCCCATCAGGTGTTCTACATGCCTCGCACAGAGCTTGGCTTATAGCAGATGCTTTACTATACTTGTAGAATGAATTAATTAACATGTATGTGACCGAAGGGGCTCAACCAATGTTAGTTCTTTTTTCTGTTCCCTTCTCATATTTAGGGAAACATGGACATCTCTGGATTGTAGCACCAGAAGAGACTATCTCCATAGGAGAAAGACAGGTTCATGGTGTGATGGGCATTGACATATGTTTAAAATTACTTAAGGGCATGCTGTGGACACCTCTTACAGGCAGTTGAAAGTGCAGACCTGGGTCTCAGTGAAGAAGTCAGAGTTAAGGACATGGAGTTTTTAATCAGAACAAATTTATTTTTACATCTGCTTTAAAATTTCTGGTCTGCTCCAATGAGTCTTGAAATGGAGGCAAAGAGGACAAGGGGGCTTCTAGGGTCAAATGCCAGAATATAAAACATGTAGTGAGTGTATTCGGTGCAAATTAAAATTTCTTAAATTCTGATCAGAGTACAAAGAGTCAGTCTTAAGAGAATTACAGTGGGAATTGTAACATAAATAGAACTGTATTTTCTTCTTTCCCCCACTCTTTTTTGACAATAAACCCTGAGCACAGATCTAAAGTCTTTTCCTTAAAAAGCAGAAAAATAGTCATTCATAGATAGCAGTATTCTGAAGTCATGATACACAAAGTGTTATAAAAGTTTTGAAATCTCACAAAGTTAATTATAGCCTCACAGCTCTGGATGACACCCAAGAGAAGCCAAATTCAAACAAAGGTCAGGGTTAGTTTGAAAGTCATATCACACTTCAGCTTGAATTCAAACATGGTTGCATTAAATAGTGAAGGTCCAGTGAGAGTCAAGTTTTATTATTGTTTTGGGCACTTATAATTCTTTAGAGCTTGTAAAACCATATGACCCTTTAAAATAATATTATCTTTATGTGTTTTCAATAAATGAGCCAATTTTTATGAGCAGAAAACTAAATAAAGGATGTGATCACTTTTCTCTCAGGCATCTCCCCTGCAGTGTAGGCCAAGGTCTATGGAGCTCTGGGCATGTTAATTTTGCAAACTCATATTTGTACTAGGGCGATAAGCCCATGCTTGTAGTAGGGTGATAAACAGCCTTCAGTTTCATTAGCAGAGAAGCAGGGGATCACTTATTTCAGGGGAGTGTCCAAAAGGACGTGAAGAGAGCTGCTGAAGACAGTTTCCTGGTCATGGCCCATGGGTGCTTATGGGAGGTAGGAGAGCACACTGTTCCACGGTTAATCCTAGACTCGGAGGTGAATGAGTTGCTAATATTAAAACCTTCCCCACCTTTGAAGAACTCTTTGCCACTTCTTATTTTGTTACTGCCAGCTCTTTTTTCATACTTATTTCCCTTAGATAGGAACATGGAGGCCATTTCTTTATAAACTTTTCTTCTCAACAGTGAAATGCAAGCAAACCAATAGATTTTATTTTGCCACTATAAAATTTATAAACCTTTTCTGTTGGGAAGCTGGAGAGGAAGACTATTATCATAGTTATTCATGAATTAAAGTAGGAATGATGATGATACTAGTGGCTCAATAAAAAGTCTGAGACATCAACTGTTCATAGGAAAAAAAAAAAGAAGCTGCTGTAATCTGATTTAGGGTTTCAGGTACAAAAAGTATAATAATAATTAATATAGGCAGTTTGTCCCTCTATGATTCTTTGCAATTTCCCAGTTCTTGGGCTTTTGGGGAATATGGATGCGAGGGAACTTTAGAAGACGGATAATCCTCCGGATGCATTGATCTGAGACACACTTTTCATGAATATGTTTGGGTTAGTTAGCATAAATAAGTGAAAGGAAGTTCTTCCATATATGAACCTTACAGACATAAAATTCCACTCCTCCTTATTACCTTGTTATTTCATTGAACTACTAGTTACTTCAATGAGACAGATCATCACTTATAGCAAGAGCAACAGATTGGAGCATGGAAAGGGCCACACCTGTGTCATGGCGTTGCCACTTCCGAGACCAGCAGAAATCAATGCATGGGGATGAACAAACTTTTATACCAGGAAAATAATTGCTTAGCCCATTAGCTACTAGGAATTGGTCTAGCTATGTATATGTAGCTGTGTTATGTAGTTATGTAAATACTTACTTGAAGTCTTCCTAAATCATTTTATGACAAAATTTTTGAAAAATCTCTGCTTGGAAAGTTTTATGGAATCCCTTGTTTATGCTTTATGCAAAGTTATGTGATAATGACATCATATTAGGCTCAATCCAGTGATGATATTTTTGCAAAGAGTTTTTTTATTAGAGCATGTGCCAATTTCTGAAGAATTACAAATATATAGTAATTTATCTACATGCATTATTTTTGATAAATAGATAACCTGCTTTTAAATGGCAGAAAAGCATGAGCCCTTATCCACAGAGGTGTGAGGATTTGTAAATCTTCAGAGTCTTATCTCAAGAAGATCTCCCTTTAAAAATATGTAATGTTTCTGTACAAAATAAAACTATACGGTAGAACTAGGTAACTTTCCATTTTCTTTTAAATAGGAATATAAATGTTTTGGTAATACGAAAGTTATTATTGGAGGAATCTTCTTTAAAATAGCAACCAGCTCAGATATTGCCCATTATTTATTGGCTTGAAATATTTATTCCGCAGAAATTGTGTGTGAAAAATTATCTGCAGAACTGGGGAAATGCTACGTGTAGCAATGAGAAGTTTCTCACCTCCCTTGTGGGCAGGGACAGCGGTTGTTGCCGCCATTGCTTTGTAACGCAGCACCTGTCCCCAGTGGAGTTGCTTATTTCTAGAACTTAAAAGCTGATAGTGAGGGTGATATTCCCCTTGGGGTTGCTACTTTAAAGTATATTGTCTATAGCTTTGACTGAAATTAAAATTTATTTTGATTTGAAAGCATAGTATCATGTGGTCAACAAAAGTTTCCACCTTTTATTGGTTTCCATGCTAATATAAAACACATTTTAAACAAAATATTTTTGTTGGCTTGCTTCCTCTGATTCATGTGTTCTTTTTTTCCTTTTTCTGTGTCAAATAGAAGAAACATATACCATTTCATTTTTAATAAAGTTTTCTCAGGGACACTATTTTAAAGAAATCTTTACACAATCTAAAATGTTTTCTAAGATAATTGTATATTCTATTCTTACATTGACTTTAATGACTAAGAACCTACCACGGTTATGATGCACATATGACATGTAATTTTTTAGCTAAGTACTCTGTAAACAATATAGTAATCCACTTTCCAAGATGTTAAGTGATTTGTCCTCTATATAAAACATTTTGAGATAATTAGAATGTCTATGACATACACCTGATTACACGTAAATGTGTTCTGGTCACTACTCACCAGATATTTAAAAAACATGGAGCTTCTCATTTAAAAATATGCATATAGTAATTTCCTTCACTAAACATAAACATACCATTGAGTTAAATAGCAGTTATTCAGCCTATTCAGGGGCTCATGACCTCTCTTCTCAAAAACTTCACTAAGTTCACCATGTTGTAATAGTACCTGGTTATTTCACTGAGCTGCTTTTAGATCCAGGAATTAATATTTGGAGGAATGCTGTGTAATCTGTGAAGCATATATGAATGCAGGTGGTATTCTGAGGGGGAAAGCAGTTACCGGAGTGTAGTTGCTTCTCAGTAGGCATTGATTCCATTTCCATAAACACTAAGCATCCTCCGTCAGGATTCAGGGGTCATGTTCTCCTCATGCGTGGTGGTGAAGAGTATTTCCTCAGGATCTGGGTGGTTTGTTAGGTAGTAGGAACTTCTGAGTCTACTGATATTGAAAAAAGTCTGTGTAGATAGAATAAATACGAGTGTAATTCTAGAGAGAGATCCATTGCATAGAGTCAGTAAGAAACTCTTCGACACCAAATTGGATTTAATTAAGCAAACAACTGGGAATAAATAAATGAAAGCTAATGTTTAAATTTTGATTACGTAAAAAATGTTGTATTTTTCAGAACGCTGCAAATGTAAGCCTGTTAGAGCTACACAGAAGACCTATTTCCGAAACAATTATAACTATGGTAAGGACAACTTCGTGGTTGACCTATAAACTGCTGTGTTAATAAAGGGGTATGTTTGTGTCAGTTGGTAGAGTAGTTCAAGAATAAGACTTAAAAACAAGTAAACAAGGACAACTTTCAAAAGCATACCTGTCCCAAATAATTAAAGTGTCTGATGTGGGCAAAATTCTTAACAAAGTATTGATTTTGAAGTATATCAGGCAGCAATGCCGGCATCATAGAACCATGTGAGAATAAGTGCACAGAGATACATTTAAATTAGAAGGGAGGGAACCCCCTGCCCAGAACCTGAGGAGAACCTGAGCATGCGTGGTGCTTTGAGGTCAGCTTCACGATGGTAAACAGAGGAGCATTTTGATGCACAAGGGATGGTTAATAGGGTTAAATTTGGTTTCTTTAATCACTCTGTCTCATGGAAAAGATTGACAAGAGTTGCAAGTATTAACACTTAAAAAGTTGTTAATGTTCAATTAAGGAAATGTTTTGTTATCTAGCTTGACCTAGAAATGTGACATTCTGATAAAGTATTAATTAAAGAGCTATCAATTCAAATGTTGCCAACAAACTTAGCTGAAGAAGCAAAAGCGTGTGGTGTCTGTGCCAGGTACTGTGGTGGAGGTTTCCACACGTAATATAATTTCTGAACTGCCCCATGAGATGAATTATTATTCTTATTTTATTAGTGATTATTAAGCCTAAGCTACACTTTCTTTGATTATTCAGAATGTACTTTGGGGTACTGATATGCTTCAGAGTCACAAATTTGAATTACCAGTTACTTAGAAGAGTCAATTAATAGAGATTTCCAGTTGATAAAATAAGGGACAAATCAATATTTGCTGTATTCCACTGGCATTTTATTGTCACTTTTTTCCTAGCATTTATGAGATTAATAAAGTCATGTTACTATCTCTGCAGAATACCATCGATGGTGAGTCAATGAAAAAACATGGCAATTAAATAGATTTTTGAAGGGAAATTTATTATTAAAATAAGAGTTTTGCCGTTGAATTTATATGCTCTGTTTTAGAGACTATAGAATATATATCGCAGATTTATTTCTACTTTTATACTTTTGGGAATTGGATGGAGATAAATAAGTAAAACTTGGTAAGAGCAATCTTTGATGTCTTTGAAAATACTGTGCATTAAAAAGTATAAAGTAGAATATTCTCGGAGTAGGTACATGTCTTTAAAATAAATGCAAATAGTTTCCCAAGTGTTTCTTCAATGGATTCTTTTTTTTTTTTTTTTTTTTTTTGCTTACTACTCATCTTAAGAGGAATCTAGTTTCTCTTAGCTGATGGTGGACACATTTTCCAAGGTTGAAAGGTCAGATATGAAAAATCACAGGAAGAGGAAAGTCTTAATTTTTAGGAGATTGAAAAATGATATATGAACTTTTAAGTGCAATTATACTAAAAACAAAGTCATAATAAAAATGTATTGGGGAGATTTAGTTGAGTTTGTATTTACTTTATTTTACTTAATCAATTTTTACTTTATCCAGCTTTCTAAGAGTTCAGTGGTTGGTGCTGTTATTTTTGTTAGAAGTCAAAATACTCGTGCTTATAAGTCATGGAAAGAGAATATCTTCATCAAGGTAGCTGAATAAATATTATAACATAAAATAGGATACAGGTCACAATTAATGGAATGAAGATAATTTCTTTCTCATAGCCAAACAGGAATAACCAAGTTGCTTACAGTTTAAGGATTTTTACTTGTCTGGGGCTTACTTAGAGCTTGTTGGGGGAAGACAGGCCCTCCAGTGATCAAATAGAAGAAAAAAAACTCTGAGAAAAACATTTTAAATTCCAAAATGTGTTGATTTTTATCTTTCTTAAATATCTACATGTCTATTGTGAAAACAAAACGGGGGTGAGAGCAATTGATAATTCAGACAAAACCTCTACTTCATTCAGAATTAATTCAGGCAAAATCTCTTGAGCTTTAACAAAATTACTTGAATAATAAAGTAAGTCTTGTGGAGAGATATTTATTTTGGAGTGGGTACATGTGCTAAAAATTTCTAATGAAAATAGTAGCCATACTGGGTAAATAAATCATTAGTTGGAGAACATTTGCACAGTTCACTAATCTCTAACAGTTGATGGATGCAATGAAGCACGTTCACATAAACCAGGACACAAAAAAATGTCTGCTAGCTGGGGCTGAATTTATCGTCTGATTCTCCCACATGGCATTTCAAAAAGGGCAATCTTATCTTTTGTTAAACTACAGAATAGAGAGAGCACTGATAGAGAGGGATTCCTTTGCTCACAAATCACGCCAAGCAGGGACAGCTGGGCAGTTGTGTTTTGTTTGCTGTAAGTTCTCTTATTTGAGACACATAATTTTCTGAAAATTGAAATACCTGTGAAGCAAAAATGAGGCTTTCATTTTAAAGTTTTATAATTGGTAATTTCATTTCTATTGTATGTATGTTATACTGGTGAAATGTTATTAAACAAGTTTCTGTATGGAGTTGGGGCATTGACGGGGCTTATTAGCTGGCTTTGCATTTCCCTGGATTACTTTTTTCCATTCTTTTAGAGTCCCAAATGCCTAAAATATGTGGGAAGGGACTCAGATGAAAGTGGTTTCCTGATATGTGCCTAAGAGGTTTTCAAAAAGTGGATTCATTTGGATACATCGTGTTTTTCTCTCTATAACATCCATAGTTACTGAACTAGAACAGTGAGGGTGCCTGGGAAAAAGCCACTGGCTTCTTACAAACTGACATTTTTTACTTCATGGGCTTTTTCAAACTCACTCTTAAAAAGAAAAGAAAAAGCTAATATACCAGAGGTAGGAATCTAAAGAATCGGACCCCTCCAAAGAAGAGAAACACAGAAAAGCAGCAGACCTGTACTTGCTAACTTATGAGTCAAAAACTTCAACTTTGTAACTGAATTGATTATTTTTAGGGCAGTTTGTCTTTATATGGAGAAGTGAAGCCAACGTTTGTGAGATCACCTGGGTGTTGGTATAGCCATTGAGAGAGGCAGAGCAGTGCAACTGACATGTTAGACTGTACTCCATAGCACGAGAGGGGAAGGAATGCTGGTGTCTGACTTCAAAGCAGATGGAGGAAACCAGGCCTAGTGGTGACTGTTTTTACTCAAAAAGAAAATGTAGAATACCTACAGGAGAGTATAAAAGAAAATATGTACTGAAACCAAGGAGAAAAGAACTGATGTCTAAACAGTGGGCTAAAATGAAGAAGGTGAAAAGATCGCAGAACCAGTCTGGAAACACAGTAAAACACCATAACTTTATAACACTAAAGAGACTGCCAGCTCTTTAGATCTATTAATAGATCTGATAAAAGAATACTGATAAGAAAATGAAGCAAAGTACTAGATCTTTACATATAGTGAAATCAATAAAGCTTAAATTCCTTTCGGCAGCAATTGAGACTGCAGACACACATATTCACACATCGAGAAATGAAATTTTGGAGGAAAATTACATCAGATTCACTTAACTGTTGATTATCTAACTGAATTTCTCTCAGTGGAATACATATATATATATGTGCACATGCAAATCTATGGGTACCCCAAATGGAAGGGGACCAGGGCTGAACGGTAAGGGGACAGGTATGTTGTGTAGTAAGTCACTCATTACCATCTAAGACAAAAATATCTGACTGACTTTTCCTCTCCATTCTTGTGCATCGAGTGGAGAAGAATTGACTAGCAAGAAACCCTACTTTTCTGTTTCGAATGTGGCACCTATTTGTATCATATTACCATATCAGCTTTATTGTCTTTTATCCAGTCATTCGGGCTAAAGTTAAAGAGGTAAAGACCAAGTGCCATGATGTGACTGCAGTTGTCGAGGTGAAGGAGATTCTAAAATCCTCTCTGGTAAACATTCCAAGGGATACCGTTAACCTTTATACCAGCTCCGGCTGCCTGTGCCCTCCACTTAATGTTAATGAGGAGTACATCATCATGGGCTATGAAGATGAGGAACGCTCCAGGTAATTCACTCCTTAAGGGTTCAGAATAATTTCTATGCCTATCCTATTCTTATTGCACTTCTCTAGAGATCTTATCCTGGGGTTCTTGGGGTCTGTGTACCTTCTAGGGGACCCTCAATTATATGTATTGGATAGAAAGTACACATGTACAATTTGTGGGTGTGCATTTTTCTGAGGTGAAGGGTCATAACTTCATCTGTTCTTAAAGGGGCCCATGACTCCCAAATAGTTAAGAATTACTGTTCTAAAAGTTGGTCATTCTATTCTAGAATAAACAGGTAAGTCTTCTTTGCAATGAGCCCTTGTATTTTTCAGTAATATGTTTTAATTTTTCAAAAATCCTTGCTTCTTAAAAAATGCAGATTACTGTTGGTGGAAGGTTCTATTGCTGAAAAATGGAAGGATCGACTTGGTAAAAAAGTTAAGGTAAGCCTCTATTTTATGTTTAAATGTGATAGAAAATGAAAGTAGAAAACTAGTTATCTGTCATTTAAACAAAATAGCTGCTCTCAACCATATGAAAAGTATTAAAACCTGATATATATATGTGTGTGTGTGTTATATGTATGTATATATGTGTTATATATATGAGTACACATATTTAAAATTCCCCGGACTGAGTTTGTTTTTAGTCTCTTTTGGGAAGTTCTCTTGTGTGTATTAGAGATCTAACTGAAGTCGCCCAACTTCTCACAATGAGAATCTAGTTGCAGTTAGCGCAGTCCTGGTAGGGTGACTGCACGTTATTGTTAGAGCTTCCAGCTGACTGCCCTGCCATTTTTAAGGTCATTGCTTCTCTCCGCATGGTCACCTGGAGGTCACAAGATGGCTGCCCCACCTCCAGCATCACACCTACACTTTAGGGAGAAAAAAAAAGAGATAAAAAGGAGTTTCCAAGTGTCCCATCTAACAACTTGTGACTTGATCTCATGTCCATCCCTAACTGCAAGAGAGGCTTGGAAATGCAGTTTTGTTTTTGCTGGACATACTGCTTCCTTGAACACTGCAGTTCTGTGAGTCACAGAAGATGAGGGAAAAAAATGGGTAGAAAACTACCAATATTGTACCAATGCATAGACATCATCCCTATGTACAAGGTGCAGTCACGGCCGTCTGTATAGAAGCTTCTTAGGGCAGTAATGTAGCTTTGTTTTTAAGCCAGTGACTCTTAGATTCTGAAAGTGATGCATTTTTAAAAAATCACTAAATTACCTTTTTAATAGAAGGTCTGTTTCTTCTTACTATACTAAGCAAATCAATTTCAAAGAAAGGATTAGGGAGAGTATGGATAGGGGGCAACGACTTGAAAAGGGTGTGTGTGTAGTGGCAGGGGAGAAGGGGAGAGTGGAAATTGTAACAGACATAATACATCCTCTTCCTTCTTTGAGTTTGAAGGGTTGGGAAACATTTACAGGGTAAGTTCAACAGCTCTGGGCCGTTTATCTTATACATCTGGCACCCGACACAACAGACACATTTGAATTCAAGTGACCTACAAAAATGTAGAGGGCATTATTTTGCAGGGAGAAACTGCCCTCCAGTAAGCTTTTCATCCCCCTCCCCCCAGGATACTTGTCAAAAGTGAGATGTATTTCAAGTTTAGACTTGTGAGAGTTCTCTATTTGTATCCCTTTTCAATTAGTTTGGTGTTTATTAAAAAGTGGCTCTTCTTCAGAATTTGGAATTTCTTACTCTCCTTTTAATTTGGTTTTCTGCTTGCTAATGCAGAACAGGAATGTGTCCTAAATTCCTGTACCAGTTGGAAGAGCTTTTAACATCCCTGCTGCAGAACATGTAACAAGGCTTCTCCTTCAGTACCAAAACAATTATTATCATTATCACCCAGGACACATGGCTTGTTTCTCCTGTTTCTTAGTAAGGCAGGCATATTTTCTATGCTTTCTGTAGGGGACTCTCACAGAGTTATTGTGGTGCGGTCATTTAAATTCTTAGTTTAGATTTAAGCATGCCAAAAGAAGAATTAAACCAATAACTTGAACAATTTTTAATTCATATTTAGGTACTTAGAACTAAAGGCATTGGAGGGGAAATCTCTTTTGATTAGAATTATTGAGCTCTTTAGTTTTTCAGACAATTTGAGGATGGAAAATATAGTTTTATGGAGGACTCTTTTTTTAAATGAGTTGTCCTTTAAACTGATTTTTGTTTTTGTTTTTTTTGTTTTTGCTTTCTGTGGCTGGATCAAGAATGAAATAAAGACCTTTTTATGGTTTTGCCATGCAAATGGCTGTTTATTTAGGTCTCTGTTTTAGTAGGTTGTTCAAATTGAGATATCTGGCCTGCCTTGGGGAGTTGAGAATAAGACTTTCTTAAATAGGAAAAATGATAAGATTGTGGAGTAAAGCATGCTAAAAAGAAGAATTACTTTTGGTAATTGAAAAATGATAATTTATTATGTACTAAGCACTTTATACATTTTTCATCAGTTAATCTTCAGAATAGTCTTATAAGCAGATTCTATTATTAATTCCAATGTACTGATGCTGAAAATGATGTGTAGTACTGATGGAGTTAGAATTTGAACTTGGGCAATCTGATGTTAACTCTGTGCTACTCGAAATGTGGTCCTTGGACCAGCAAGATCGGCTTCACCTGGGAGTTTGTTAGACAGGATGTTTTTGGACCCCATTCCCGGTCCACTGAATAAGAGCCTGCGATTTAACAAGATCCACAGCTTATTTCTATATTCACTGAAATTTGAAAATTGCTGTAGTCTTTCTTCCTACTCACTACTTATAATATCCATAATATAACTCCCTTTTAATTTATTATATGACATGTAAACATTATTGGCATTGTATACATCAAGTTACATAAAATATTAGTAAACGTGATGGTGGTAATTAAGAACATTGGTAATGTCTGCTTTGTAAAACTTAGAATGAGAGCAGAACCTTGTCTGTTCTGTTCAATACCCTTGGTAGATATTGCTTAGAAAACTATTTTTAAGATATTTCCTCCCAAAAGTTTCATTTTTTTCATTGCTCAAATCACATAGATTTAAAAAGGCTATGCTCTTACATATTGTAAGAGAGGAAGATGAAAAATAGCTCTTCCTTCAAGCTCTCTTTGTACGTTTTCCATTTGCTGGCCACCTGTGAAGCGCCAGACTTGTATTTCTTATCTCAGGAAATACTCTCAGGTAGCAATAGGTATTTGTGTCACCATTTACTCTGTGGAAATTTTAAATTTAAGGTTTGATGTGGAAGCATTATTGATATAGGCGGCCGATTTTGTGCTTTTAAAAACCTGAGAATTATGCTCCTATAGCATCGTTTTCATCATTATTCTGGGATATAGAGTTTATGCTTTTGGAAAGTAGAGTGCTTTTGAGATCTGACGTTGCAGTCTCACTTAGTTGGTAGAATAATAGGAATGACGACCCTGGTGACGTGCGTGTGACCATTTTCTGTTTTCAATTTCACAGCGCTGGGACATGAAGCTACGTCATCTTGGACTGAATAAAAGTGATTCTAGCCATAGTGACTCCACGCAGAGTCAGAAGTCTGGGAGGAACTCGAACCCCCGGCAAGCACGCAACTAAACCCTGAAATGCAAAAAGAACATTAGTGGACTTCCTATTAAGACTTGCATTGCTGGACTAGCAAAGGAAAATTGCACTATTGCACGTCATATTCTATTTTTTACCACAAAACTCATGTGGTAACTGATATTCTATTTTCTCTTTTGTGTTCTGCTTTTCTCTTCCCTCCTCCACCCCCTTTCTTTTGTGGTCTGGGTGCAGATCCTTAAATATATTATATGTATTCTGTTTCACTAATCATGGGAAAACTGTTCTTTGCAATAATAATAAATTAAACATGTTGATACCAGGGCCTCTTTGCTGGAGTAAATGTTAATTTACTGCTCTGCATTCAGATTGGGAATGCAATATTGGCTACAAAGGGAGAAAGCTAAATAAGCTGTACAAAATACTCCACTGATCTAATTACAGACCCATTTTCATATGCCTTTTGGGCATTCTCCTCACGCTTAGAAAGTCCTACATGTTTATAAAGGTAAAATAGCAGTTTGAAATCAAATGCCACATAGGCAAAGCAATCAAGCACCAGGAAGCATTTATGAGCAAAAGACACACAAGATGAATGATTTGCAAGATTGGCAGGAAGCAAAATAAATAGTGTGAGGAGTAAGGGAAAGAACATTTTGCCTGATGGAGAAGCACAACTGAAACCAGTAGCTGTTGGGGTGTTAACAACAGCATTTATCTTTTGGCAATACCTTTGATTTGTTTATGAATACATAGATTAGCATTAGGGAAGTAAATCACAACTAGACATCTGCTATTATCTGCAGAAGTGTTTAATTTTAAATAAACCCATTGGCATGAGTCTTTTTCCTTTTCTTCATTTAAAAATGACTTACTGCATTGACCAAGAAAAGAAAGCATATATGTATGTACACCAGGGTGTTATTTTTAGAAGGTATGTAGCTCTATAAAAAATGCCCCAGGTTGCAGGATGGTAAAATGAGCAAGGGTGTGTGTGTGTGTGTCTGAATTTGTGCGAGTGTGTCTGTGCACTCACATTCAGCCAGACTGAATTACAGGCCTACGCGCTGGCCCATACTTTATCGGTTGGATTTGTGCTGTTTAATGCTCAGTAAAATACGTCTAATAAAAGGAATTGTGGTTGTCAGGAGAGAGGCTACTCTGACTTTTGAACCAAATGCACCTTCTCATTGCCCAAGTGCGATCCCCAGGGACCATGGGGAACAAATGATGCTTTTACCTCCTCCCTTTCGTGGGATTCTTTAGATCCTGTGCCAATCATTGGAAAGTCTCATTCCCTTGCATTTTTAAGTTTGATATTAGCAGGTCCAAATTTCTAAGCTATGATACACTGAAAATAAAATACTTATCAAGCAAAATTGTGCTGTTTTCTTCTACAAGGACAATCATGCAAGAATGAAATTTATTCCTGAACACAGTTGCTAAAATGGTAAATAATAATTCATCTAAATTCTATTTTGGAAGTAAGAGAACATGCTTGCCTTCTGACTGACCCGAACCCCCCAAAATTTCCTTAACTGTAGAAAAAAGAATCCCCACGTTTGACTACGTGAGGACTGCAGATTTTTGTGCTGCCCTGTGTTTGCTTTCAGATAATCCCGTCATCTGCCCTTTGGGCTTTATCCTCAAATGGCTAAGGCAGGGGCAACTCTCTCTAGATACTGTTGTTGTAGCCTTGAAAAGGTGAGCTTGGGTGTCATGGGTAGCAGTGGAGTGACACATGGAAGTACTAACTGTATCCCAAGATCTCTCACTGGGAGGTTTATGCCCAACTTGAGGTTTAAGGACTAAGGACTGGGGAGTGGTGCTTCTGCATTGTCCTGTTTTTCTCATGCCTTTTAAAATGTTAACTATGGAAAGAAGGGCAAAAATTGACTGCAGGAGGCTGAAAGGAATTGGTTTCACAAATCCACAAAATGTCATCAACTCTTCCAAAGCATAGTATGGTGAATTTTATGTGATTAAATATTTTGATGTACAATGAAAGCAACAGATGTTTCCAGCCCCTGGAGTTTCTTTTTTCGGGGGGTGGGGTGGGGGGAGGGGGTAGTGGATGTAATTTTTGCATAGAGATTTGACCCAATTTGTGCTCAATACATATACAATTAGGATATTTATAAGCAAAAGCAGACTAGATCCTTGGATTCAGCAGTGGGTTTTGTTGTTTGTTCTTTGCTACCTTCCATTTTAATCTTATATACAAGCAATGCTTCATTTTGCCCATCTACATGAGACTCTGTCAGTTACTTTAAAGCCTATAAATTCCATAAATAAAGTACGTTTGATTTTACAGTTTGATAGTTGCCATATCTTTATTAATAAATTATGTGCAGGATCTTTTGGGGGAAGATATGATTTTTATCATGATGGTTACGTTTCTAATCAGACTGCAAAGTCATTTCAAGTCTGTAATTGTCATAATATAAATACATCTCATTGGTGCCTCTCAACAGGGCTTTTCTGGCAGGTACCAACTTTCAAAGCCACTAAAATTTTAATATATATGCACCCTTGTCAGTAACCTTGAGATCTATAAAGTTAATTTAAAATTTCTTTGTAAAATTATGTTCACCTTCAGGATTTTAATATTCCTAACCAAATAGCAACAAAATGTTAGATGCATGTTGAATAAACTAGTAAATTAGAATAAAAGCAAACTTGGATTCTCTTCATGAACACGTAAGTATTTTACTGTGTCACACATAGAATGTAACCTGATTCGACGCCATAAGCTGCACTGAGCATTTGGGGGTGGGGCGGGACAACTCCATGTCTTTCCACATCTGTTATGTATTAAGAAGGCAAATACAAAAATTACAATCACTGTGAGTAAATAGTACTACTTATTGCCTTCTGCAAGAAATTATTTGCTATTATTTTTTGACAAAGAAAATGACTAAAAATAAGTATTTCAAGATTGGTGTTTATTTAGACTGTGACTTTTAATATTTAAAAATACAGACATTAAATAACATGGTCAAAATCAGGTAAAGCAGTATTTCCAACACTATTACTGAAATCCAATTGATAGAATTTTAAAATATTATTCCCAGATGTATTAATATTAACAAAAACAGCATAGTCATACCTTTGATAATTATATCTTTGGGGTAATAGTGTCTAACAGTGGCTAGAACTGTATAAAATACACTCGCATGTGTATTACCCCATGTGATCCTTGAGAGTGTGAAGTAGGTATTACTATTTTCATTTTATAGATGACAAAATCAAGGATTCAGAACTTCAGAGTTATGAAGTAGCAGGCCCTCTTATTCTTATTTCCCAAGTTAGGTTTCCCACCATTGCAATTGCTGATGAAAAGATAAATGCATCCTGACATTGTAAAAAAGCATAGTGTAAGGCAGGTAGAGGCTACTAATATTTTTTTTCCTTAAGCTGAGGTCTGCCAACTGTGTGTCGGAAAGCCTGTTTCACCTCTGACCCCAAACAGTGTCACTTCTATTCTTCAGTTGTCCGCACCTATGAAATCAAAATTACAATGGCATCTCATGCAGAATGAGGTGGATGAGCAATTAAAGTGATATTTTAGCATTAATACTTTAAAGATATGTGATTCTCAGTAGAAAGGAATGCTTATTTTTCCCTCTAAGTTTCCATTTTTCTTTGAATTTGGAGAAAAGTATGGCGTTAATAGTATTCGACAGGTTGAAATGAAAAGTTAATTGTTACCACAAATAAAACCAAAATGGCTACTTGCCACTGGGAACTCTCATTCCTCGTTCTTAGATCATTCTTTGTCCATCCCATACCAGAGTCCTCCATAGTCTGGAAAGAAAACTATTCTATATGACCTAATGTCCCCTGCTTTTCATTCATTAATTATTTTCATTATGTCAGGGATTTAATATGTTGAAAGACAACTAAAGCTCTTTTTCTTTGGATAAAATGCAGACATCATGCATTGTTTCTGCTTTGAGTGGTGGGTGTTGGGAACTCAAGGAGCTATGAAGAAGGAAAGGACGTGCCCAAGGAAGCTTGTCCAGTACAAAAGGAAAGGTTTTATGGACTGGTAAGGAGGCTGACTCAGGAATGAAAGGAAATGCTGGAATGACCTTCCCACTAACCACAAGGATGTGGAGAGGGATGACACCGCCTCTTATACGGTAGTGCTGGGGC
Source organism: Mormoops blainvillei (assembly GCA_004026545.1). Classification (NCBI taxonomy): domain Eukaryota; kingdom Metazoa; phylum Chordata; class Mammalia; order Chiroptera; family Mormoopidae; genus Mormoops; species Mormoops blainvillei. The sequence continues at coordinate 97,833 of PVJD01003532.1, read as the reverse complement.
TGCTCTTCCGAACAGTCACCACCCTGTGCACACACGCTTAACATCGTGAAACAGGATTGAGGTTGAGATTATAGGGTTGGGTTTTAGGAAACCGTGGGGTATCGGGAGGGGTGGGTCAGGGTAATGTCTGACAGGATAACTTCGAGATGATAAACAGTTTGTAAAACAGGGGACAAAGAAATGCTTATTTGTACTGGATAGTAAGTTAATTAATAGAACTGATCAGGTCACTCAAATGCCTTTAGTTCTACACTGTTGGTGACTGGGGGAATCGGGGCTTCCCAGAGATGGGATCCCTGTACCAACACTGACAGAATTTGAAGTAAATAGTTGTGACTTGATTGGGCAAAAGAATAGATGAATCTGAACAAAATCCCCACTGAGAGATTCTTTCCCTATGACCTATAACTTAAGTGACAGAGCAAAGCTTTGGAAAGACCCATGAAACTCGGAAATACCATATCTATAAAGATATCATTGCCCTGTCCGCACACATACCTCTCTTTCCCTCTTGGTCAGTCTTACCTATTCTGCTTCTCTTCATATGCTTGGCTCATTAAATCAGACACAAGCCTTCAATAATTGCTATAATTGCTTCAGAATTGCTATAAAATCAGGCAGTAAGCACACAGAAGGGAATTGTCCGATATTCTTTAGATCCACTGATCAACATCCGTGAAGCACAACTGGATTTCCTTCAGATCACCAGTTCAAGCAGTCTTGTTCTGAGCTTCTGCACACACAGCAGCATCAGCCCCGAGCCACCGCTGCCCGCGCTCCTCTTCCCTTAGAGACAGCACCCTGAGCCATTCGGTCATTCGAAATGGCCCCTTTAACACACCTTGAAGCGAGCTGTGAGGTCAGGGCACCTGAATTCCAATTCTGCCTTTGCAACTTGTTGGCTGTTGAGCTTACTCTCTCAGCTTTAAGAGCAAGTGAACTGAGCTGGGCAAAACCCGTTGAGCAGTGCCTGGAGCATGAGAGGCAGTTAGTACGTCTCAGAATGACTCCGCCTTCTATGTTGAGCACTCTGTGATGTACGCAGATCTCGAGCAGGACTCCAGTGAGTGCTTTCCCATTCAAGAAGAAAAAATGGTTTCCAAGAGCTCTTACTCCCTAATTGTTCTTCCTTCTTCATCTTTAAGATGCCAGACTCAAAAAATTCCCTCAAACCATCCTCAAGTTGCAAACTGAGACTTTTTTTCTTTTCTTCCTCTAGCGAGGCAGATGTGCTTAGAAAGAAATATGATCATGGGGCCTAATGAGTACTCATTAGATGTTTAAAAAGGTAAGATTCTGGAAAAACTACATAATACTCAGTTCTACAAAATATATATTACTGATACACATTTATTTTTTATTCCAAATATTATAATTTATACTTCTCCAAATATATTTCTCCAACAAAATATTTTTCCAACTACTTTTAAATATGAAAAATGGTAAACCTATAGAACACTGAATACCTTTATGCTGGTTATTTCTATGGAGAGGTCAACTTCCAGATTAATTCATTTAATAACCTTTGAACTTTTCAGCGGAATTGGGCCTCTATGTTACTATCATCCATTGTACGCAATAGGTTATTTCACGTAAAGGAGCGAAGCAAGTATCGCAATTTTCTCTCAATATTACTGGTAAAAGTTTGGCTTCACAGGAGAGACCACTTGCAAAGCTATGTGTTCTCTTTATGAGCTAAATTTTGTCAGAGGAGCTTCTTGGTGTTTTCATTTCCTAGGGAGTTCCAGAAGTATTAAAATTATATTGAGACAAAGTGTTTATGTTTTAAAAGTGCAAGCTCTGCATTCCAGGCTACACACTGAGGGTTCTCTAAACAGAGGCAGTTTTTACTGAAACTTGGGAAATAAGAATAACTCATAAAGGCTTGGACTAGTACATAGCTAGAAGATAACCAAAGAGACCACCTGAAAAAGAGAACAACCTCATCCTGTGAAGGGTTGCATAGTAAGTATTTAAGGACCAAGCAGTCCATTACAAGTTCTGCCATTGAGGCTTAAAAGCAAACATTGATAATATGTACATGCATGAGCATGATGGTATTCCAATAAAGCTTTATTTACAAAAACAGAGGTGGGCTGGATTGGCCCTCGGGCTATCATTTGCCTACTTTTGTGGCTCTAATCAAATGCTCAATAACTAGTTAGAATTATTTTATCAGGTGTTGGACTTAATGAAACAGGTGGTCTTGGTGGCTTAGAGACTTAACTACTAAGAAAGATTAGATCTGTGGTTAAATAGAACTTTACCTAAAACTTTACATTAGAGGTTTAATCTTTTGAGTCAGACATTGTTCTGTTCTATAAAATGCAAGGGGTTGGGAAATATATCGAGTCGCCACTTTCTTAGCATAAATTAAGCAACTAGCACAAGAATGCACGGTGCCCAGAGTAGAGAAACGGAGGTTAAAGGAGAGGGCTTTGGAAAGGAGGTGACAGTCCCCTCCCATTTAATCATTTATTCATAGAATCCATTTGACCACCCAATAATATTTTTCTTTGTTGGTCTTCCAAAGACACATTCTTTAGGAATAAAGTCCTGCATGAATGACTGCTCAAATATCCAGACAGAGGCCATCCCTTCATTCTTGCACACCTATTCAACAAACACCTATTTTGCCACAAGGCTCAGTACTAGGAATTGAAGATAAGAAGTGGAATAGGGTAATCCGGCAGGGAAAATCCACATATAATACATGATGGCAGAATCTACAAAAGAAGCAAGAATGAAGGGTAAGCCTTTGAAAGAGTCCTTCAAACTGCTGGTCTCAGTTGTCTCTTGCCTTGCCTCCCGTTCATTCTAGTTTGCTGTGTTGAAATGTGTTCCTCCTGCTAACTACCCCTTATTTTTAAAGCTGACAAGTCACTAATAGTGAAAAACTATAAATATGATTGGTAGTTGTTCTTTTTAAAACCATGCTTACTCTTTGCTATTTCCTTAACATTTCCTTTTGAGTTGCTAAAAAAAAAAAGAAAAAGATACTAGGAAGTGTTGCTCATGCACTAAAACCCTCCTGTGTGTTTAACCCATTCGCTGTAAGCTTGATTTACAACAGCCTTCCTTGCTTGATGAATCCCACACGCCCCATAATTTAAACATCTTAATACGCCTCTCACTGGAGTGCCTTTTTATTTGAATGTAAATTGATTCTGAAACTGCTCCCGGTCAGCAGTTTGTGTTTGATATCCTGTGGCTTAGAGTTGCATGTGATCACACTAAGGTTCAATCTGTAAGGTAGAGGATTGAGGTTCAATTGTCACCATAATTAACCTAGCTCAGGTTAATATAACCATAAAATATACACTCCAGCTGACTGTATAACCTGTCGCAAATAAATGAATGGTGTCTATCCCGAGCCACTCAACTATGGAATGCGGTTCGTTCATATATACACAAAGAACCTTGAGTTCTTTTCTGAACTGGTTCAGCTTATTCTTTTTCGAGGACTTTGAGGGATTTTTCAGTGGAACACAGACAAGACTTTTGTCTCATTCTAGACTTGAAAGCAACCCCTCTAACTCTTGTCTAGTCCAAGTAAAGCCAAATGTAAACTGTGTAAGATGGTAAGAATGGGATATCATCTATCCCACTGAAAAAGAATATGCTGGAAGGCATTTAAGGATCCCCATGTGAAGCTTACTTGAGAATTTAATCACTATTCCTGCTATTGGCAAGTTACACTGCAGATTTTAGTGCAAGAAAATGTTAAATTATGTGAAATAGTTAACTGTAATTATAAAAGTTATGCTTTTTTCTTTTTTTCCTTCCAAGGACTTGTTCGATATTTTACACTGGAAAATATTTCGATGAGGTTGAATATCATCTCAGTAAGTCAATAAAACTTCAAGTCCTACTTTTGTCTTTCAAGCACAGGGAGTGTGTTAGCTCCAAGTATGCCTGTGTTTCGGGGTTAGCTCTCCTTAGAGACACATTCCAGGTCCTTTCCCTGATCCCCTTCTCAGAGCCAGAGCCTGGAGAGGGGGACATGTCTTGCACTGCTGAGGACAGGCTGACTAACAAAAACATGAATAAATGAGGCAACAGGTGCACAAATGCATCCAGAGCGGATGGGCCTGAGCCCAGAAAGAGTCGAGGGTGCCACAGAGTTTGCTGGCACCCTGGTCCCTGCCTAATGTCACCTTAGCCAGAAGCCATGTGGAAGCTCTCTTCCAAAACACAGAGGATAGTGATTTTGACCCAAGTAACCAGGCCCAACCCTCTTGGACAACTGCTTTTTTGTCTCTGAAATTAGGCTGTGGCCTTAAAAATTCCTGAGGCTTGGAGTAGATAGAGAGGGCATTACCATTCTTTCCTCCACACCAGGAATTGTGCCATGCTCCAAGCTTCTTACCATGGGAGAAAGGGAAGAAAAACAAGCCTGCTTTAATAACATGGACTTTTAAATAGTGAAATGGTTCTTTACATTTATCTGGCACTGTTATTCTCAAAGGACTGTTCATCTCTCCCTGGCAAGCCTTTGCTGAGTGCTACTGTGCCAGATGCTATGTTTGGCAGCGTGTTCCTGCCTGGTACCTGGCCTGCTGGAAGGCACAATCTGATGCAGGAGGCAGACAAGACAAGTGACAAATTGTAAGAAGTGCTAAGAAGGATAAATAGGGTGCAACAGTAGCGACCATGAGGGGCGCAGGTGGAGGCGGAGAGGACCTGCTGCAAAGGCTCGTCACTGAGGTAGAATCACTGTGAAGTTTAAGGAAGCTAAGCTTTAGGGTCCTTCACTTTGTCCCAGCCTCCTCCAAGGCTCTAAGAGTCCCATGACCGTGCACCTCTATAAATTTGCAGATTTAAGATTCCAAAAAATTATTTTTCAATAAAAAGATTTCCTCAAAATGTAGAAGCTTCAGCGTTCCCAAAATCTGGATTCCTGCCTGATGGTTAAGGAAGATTTCTCTGAGGAAGAGACATTTCGGTTGATTCCAATAGGATAAGAAGGAGTCTACCATGCTTGACTTGGGAGAGTGGTCCAGGTGCGCATTGAAAAGTCCTGAGGCTGAAAATCACTTGAAGGACCTGGGGAGGGTGTAGAATGGGGAATGGGAAGGGAGATAGGAGACCAATTTGGAGAAATTAGCAGGGGCAGATAAGTGAAGCCATGGTGGTCATATGGTGGAAGTTGATTTGTATCAAAGTAAAACGCAAAGCCATGGGAAGCAGGAGAATGACATCCATGTGATCAGATTTATGTTTTTAAAGGATTACTCAGGCTCTGTAAGAAGGATTGATATGGGGCTGGGGCACAGTTAGAGAGAGGAGGCGGTTGCAACATTCCAGGTGAGTGATGACTGGTGGTGCTTTGGATGGGAGCGGTGGCAGTGGTCATGGGGGGCAGTGGACAGATTTAAGATATGTATTAGGTTTTGAGATCACAAGACTAGGGGAGGAATTGGATGTAGGGAGCTGGGAAGAGTATAAAGCCAAAGATGACCCAAGTAATTTTCTGATTTGAGCCACTGGATTGATGGTAGTGCTACTGACTAAGGCAGAGAAGACCTCAGAAAAGGGAAAAATTGAGTGGATGAGTTGTGGGGGAATAAAGGACTCTGATTTGGGTGTATTAAGTATGAGATATTTATTTGTTATGCAACAGTAAGATGTTGAATGGGCAGTCAGATATATAAGTCTGGAACTTAGAAGAAAGCTATTGGCAAAAATTTGAGAGTCACTAATATATATTTAAATGTAACATATTTCTGAACTATGTAAGGTTCCTATTTCTGTTCTTTCTAGTGGTTCTTCATTCAATAATTTAACTGAGACAGGACATAGCTTCTAAACTGGATTAAGTAGAAATCCTCAACTGAAGAGTTACTTTCACGTGGAACTATAGGATTCTTAATAAAAAGGTATTGGGGGTTGGGTAGAAGTGCTGCCAGAGGGTTGCAATAATTACAAAAAGTTATATTAGGAATATCTAGGGAGTCATTTATTAATGTAATTATGGATATGACTTCATATGTATAAATACATCAATGCTGACATCTCTTTGAAGGTGATATAAAAGCAGGATTTCTGAGTTAGACGTGACTCCTCATCATTTAACCCCATTCCAGCAGGAGTGAATTAGGTGTGTGAAATATGTTCACCATCTTAATAAACCAAACTTTAACTTTGTTATCAGTTAGTTTACATTTCTCAGGGGGCTGTGAAAAACAATTATACCACCACCACCGAATCATTCCAGCCAATGAACAGACCAAGCTTTGAAAGTATACATGAAATGGGGCTGACATTGTGTTTGCTTGTGGATTAAGACTTTGACTTTAGGTGGCTTCAGTTAGAAGGTGTTTCCCCAGAGTTAAATACACACACATACACACACACACTCTCACATATGTATATTTTGCAAATAAGGAAGGAAGACAAGTATGGGCTAATTTCTTTAGCCAAATTTCTTTAATTTCTTCCGAGTGTAACTGAAAGTTCTAAGTGTCAATTATAATTAAACACTATCTGAGGGTACAGGGTCCTGACAGATCCATTTTTGTTTGTCGTTTCTATAGCATTAGAGTCAATTTCAAAGAGCTATGAAATGGAGATACTGTACTATAAGGGGAAGTAATTTGTTAAGCAGGACTTCCAAAAAAAATTCTTACCTTTTCTGTAGGGAATATAGATTAGTATACATACCAGTAGCTGCAAATACAGTAAAAGCTGCCTTATCCTTAAACAATTTCATTCGTTGGTAGGGTTTTAGAAAACACATGGGTGTTGAAATAGCTTTGGACTTCAGGCAGGAGATTGTTAGGCTGCAAAGCACGTTTCCCAGGAAATGACATCTGTAGCCACGCAACACGACAAATGCCGGCGACAACTTGGTAGTCAACTCTATATGACGTTTTCCATGAGTAAATTTTGCATGAATTCGTTTCTGTCTTATTTCAGAACCCCTTTATTCAAATTTTCTCTGTATTTTGATGAGAGCTGGTGATCTAGCTCTCTTATATTTTTTTATCTTATATTTATGGGACCTCTGTCCTTCCCTACTGCCGTACGCATAATCCCTGAACTGCTTATTGTGAAGCCAACTGCTTGACTAGAAGTCTAATTTAGGGGGAATAAAAGGTAGGCATGAGGAAGGCAGCAGAAAATGATAAACATAACAGGTACAACAACATAATAACTTTTAGGGTGGAAATAAGACTTTCTGGGTTATTTGACTTTAGAGTGTTAAACCCTAATGTATAAATCGATGGTAAGATAAAACATTTTAGAAAAATAGAAATGGAGGCAAAGACAGTGACAGCATTATCATGGAATTATTCAGGAGACCTTGCTGATAGTGCTGGCAAGAAAAGTAATACAGTTTCAAATTCCGTCCATTATAGAATTTTTGGTATGTAAATTAAACAGAGCAGGTAGAACAGCCACCCTGTGCTGTTCCCTTGTGAGGTTAGAGCCTTCGTCATCTCTGCCTCCAGCTCAGGCTTTCTGCAGCCACCAGCCTACAGTGACGTCCAAAATCAAACCTAAGCCATTAGGAGTTAATAATGCCGAGGTGAATTCTGAAAAGTGACCCATTTCTCCTTCTGGTTGAGATCCGCCAAGGATCTGACAGTCATACATGCTGCTGCAGCAAATCTCATGGGTGAGCTCCTGGGGACACAGTAGTCACCTTGGATCCCTGACAAGCATTCCAGGGGACAGGTGCCATGCGACTCCAGAGAACTTGCGCTGCACCAGCAGAATATGGAGTATCTGCCTGGAAGTGCCCCAGGGCCCTGCTTCCAAAGCAAGATTCCACCCCAGAAGTTTCTCCTATTCTGCCCCACCCCCGGCCTCCTCGGCTTACCTACATTGTGTGCTCTTTGGATTGTCTCTCACCAGTTACATTCCAACTACAAGGAGCAAATAAACAATTGAGTACACTTGTGGCTATCCAGAATTTCCTTGACTGCATTATCTGTAAAATACCCTTATGTGATACTTATTTTGTTTACCTTTCTTTGGTTAGAAAAGGTCCCTTTTTATTAATAGAAAATCTTGAATGAATATGTGGTCTTTATCTCAGTGTTGCCAAGTGTGGCTTTTGTTAAAGCTTGAAGAGTGGGAAAATGGATATCTTAATCAGCCACTAATGGAAATAAAAATAGCTTAAATTTGTGATTTTCCATAAGATTAATATAACTTTGGGAAAACTAGCTAGACTTTTCCTTGTCCACAGTATTCTTTAGTAAATGCACAAGATAAATTCATCACGGCTAATTTTGCCCTTGCTTCGTAGGTTAATAAAATTTGTTGCATGTGAAGTTTGGTTGACCCTGACTTCTACAGTCTGCAGCTGCTGTGGCATGCTAATTGAATTGTCAACAATAAACACAGGAAAGGAGGCACTTTAAGCTACCATTTTTGGCCACCAAACCTTTGCTTAAAGGCTGCCTGCTGTTTCTCCCAACTATGCATGAAAAGCAATTAAGAAAAGTCTTGTATAACTGTAGTCTGCTAAATCAAGGATAAGCTGTATGTTGGAACTAACAAAAGACACACAAAACGCTTGCAAATCTTCTCAGGACTAAACTGAGTGCAATGGTGCTTGTAAGAATGTGTGGCCCAATTAATGGAAAAACACTTAACTAAAAGTTAAATTGCCCTGTTGCCTTTTTGCCCTATAAACTGGTGTCTAGCCTTTAGCATGAGAACCCTGGCTGAATGCTTATTTTACCAAGGCAGAAACACAATGAACCAGATATGAGCCAGTCTAATAACTTTACCGGTCCTGGGCCAACTATTAATGCTGAGAATTTATACTGAGTGAATACATACCTCTTTGTTACTTCTTATTGTGGTGGTGAAAAGGTTACTAAATTCCCACACATGATGGTACAAAAAAGACACTGTAGCAACACAACAGTTCCATTTGACCCCCTTTGAAGGAAGGGGCTGCAGACTCTTAGGCTGAGTTAAAAAAAAAATAAAGGTTGCCATTTGTTGGTAACATACACTTAAGTTACCAGTTTTTAAAACTGAGTGGAGTTATTCTTTTGTTACGATAGAGGTTATGATTCTGACATATATTTACCACTTAAAATTATTTATAAACTGTTCTAAGTTCCAAGTGACACCTCAGTTTGAGGTGTTACTGAAATAATCCCTGGGATAAAATACCTGTGCGATTTCTTTTACCCCCCGAAGTTGTTCTCTGCTGGTACAGCGTATGCAAGAGCTACGTGTGCGTTACCCAGTGGAGGCCATGAAGAATGGCCCATAGGATCTGCAGGGGTCTTTAAAGTCGCCAGTCAATATTTTCAAAAAGTAAGATTTTGAAAATACTGAAAACAAAAGCTTGAAACCTGACAAAATAGAATAGTTTAACTTAGAAAATTGTCACAAAAACAGACATTGTAAACCTACATTTTAAAATTGAAAGTAAATTGCTTACATTATGTTGACATGCATATATTAAAAATATATACCAGTTTTAAATTTCTGATTTATCAAAGTTTTAAAATGAACATTATATTATAGAAGGCTAGAATTTGTGGGAGGTGTATATGTATATATGTGTGTATGCTGTATATATAAATATATGTAGATGACCACTTATTAGAAATGAGAGTATTTTCATCAGCTGATTCCAAGTGATCCTTAATTATGTGTTTAAGATTAGGGTATGACGCGTTGTAGTAACTTAATGTTTTAACGATTATTTTTATTTCAAGTGTGGACTGTAAGTGCCTTTATTATGTAGGTAGCAGCATTCTTTGTTCTGTCAAGTAAAAAGCAGCCGTAATAAGACTGGGGTCTTTGCTTCTGTCTCTATTTTTAGTGAATCGAAGATATGTCCTAGAAAATGTTTCCTATGATCATTCTCCCCGCTTTTTGTTACATTGCCAAGTGAAAACTAATCATCTTCAGGAAAATTAAAATCTAAATCATACAACATGTTGATTAAAATTCTGTGGATTTTGGGGTAGAATGGATTTGATATTTCTTTCTAATAAAACTATTGTGACTATATATTAACATTCCTGCCAAATGGATAAACCTAATATTAGTAAAGCTGCATCACACACACTCAGAAACTTCCGTGTTTAATCATTTGATTTAGGCAACACCTGGTGAGTATCAGGAGGAGGCGGTCAACTGAAGTGGTAGGAAAATTTTTTATTTTTTATTTCTTTTGCTCTTCTAATTTTTATTCTTGCTTATAAAAATTCTGTGGCAAGAATTACTGGTATTCAAAACATATTCTCTGATGTTACTGTCCTTGTTTAATGATTCAAAGAGGCTATAAAAACTGAAGGGATCAAATGAGCTTCCAATTTCCACAGACATTTAGATGTGCCTATGATATTAATATATCCTATGTGATCAGGGGATTGTTTTGCATTCTTGGAATAAAGTTTCTTGGGCTCCTAGATTCTCCTTGAGCCCCACTGAAGACTATGTAACTCCTGTGTGTACTTCTGAAAATATTCAGACACTGAATGAAAGGTTAGCAAATGAGGGAAAGTCAGCCAGCGCAAGGCATTGCCCCTAAATGTTTGCAGTCAATTCAAGCCCTGTTCAAGGTTAGGCTGGCATTCCTCCAGCTGCGGTGTTCCATGTAAAAGAAAATATTGCCAGCTGTGGTCAATTATTTGATTTCCCCGTGAAACTTGAGAAATGTGTAATCACTGTTAATATGGTAAAAATTGATCAAGTGTGACATGATATATAATTTCCTGATTGCAATAGCATTTTAGGTACCGACTCTGAGAGCAGTACCCACTGATTAGTTTCTAGATCTCTAGAGCTAAAGTAAGAGGTTAACTTTCATACTTGAAATTTAGCTTGATGTCAGTGATGGAGGATTGATTAAGGGACCTATGATTTATATCCACTTGAGAGAATAGTATCAGCCATTAACATGTTTTAATAAGAGTGTTTAATAATGCAAATTCTTGGGATAAAATTTAAGTGAATAAAGCAGGACTTAAAGTTGTACATATAATTATTTCAGTGGCATAAAAAATCTGAGGTTTAAGAAATGCTAGAACATCAAAACATCATTTTTTCTGGTTCTCATTGTTATTAAGCCAAATGTATTGATTCAAACAGTATAACTGGCAGTCTGCATATGATTTGGGAAGAATGCAGAGGAAAAAATAGTGTATTAAAGATTGTAAAGAATCAAAACCAAAAAAACAACCCAGTGATCTGAGGGATCTGAGAGCCCAGGCATTCACTTTTACAACTTGTACCAAGAAATTAATTCTTATACTACGTATGCATCATTGAGAAACTTGGGGATCTCGATACGCTTGCGTCTTTGGAGGAAGTAATAACAATGAGCCCGTATAATCACATATAATCAAGGTCAGGAGGGCGAGCTCAGAAGTTAGTCGTAAACCTGGTGGCAAATTTGTCCGATTTCAGCTCTCTCATCTATGAACAGGGAATGACAACATTACCCACCTGGCGGGACTCGTAGGCCATCAAGTAAGCGGAGGTGAAGAACACAGGGAAGGTGCTGCTTGGCCACTGGTAAAAGTTCAATAATTGCTACCTGTTTTTATGAGTTTCAGAATACCTATATTTGTATTTTTCAAGTTATCACTACAATCTGCAAGTTCTATTTTTATAATACAATGTATAATCAACACTTAAAGATTTTTGTGTGTGTGTGCAGACACAAAAGATTTTTAATTCTCTCTAATGAAGATTCCGGGTAGCAGTATCTTCTTCGGCCTCTCTGCATCCAACCCACCTGCCCTTTGTTAGCCTGATTATTTTACACATATCTTTCAAGATTCACTCCCGCATGACCTCCTCTGTATTCTGCTTTTTGCCTTCAAATTCTACCAGAATATACCCAGTCATCTTGCTGTATTCCACAATCATGTAATTTTGAAGCAGAAAAAGTCCAGTTTTACATTTGGCTCAGTATGTCTAATACTACTCAGAAAACGGCTAAGGGCTGAGGCTGAAGTTCACATTTTATTTTCTGGGGGTGACAGTGTCATCTATCTTCAGTGGAGGTTCTTAAAAAGTCCATTATATTTTAAATTTTAATTTTTACTATGTTGTAGCTCCTTGGGGTTATCATTTTGTTACTAATAATGACTCAAAAGGGGAATAGTGGGCACTAAGTCTTTGAGTTTCTTGTGTGCCTGTGGTCCATTCTATGAAACCAAACAAAACATCTCCAGTAGAGTTCGGAAGCCCTTTGATCATGGCCCTGAAGCATGGCTGGGGCCAACCGTCCTGCTGCAGCTGCCCCTACAGTTCTGATGACGATCCCTGCCCTGGTGTCGTTTCAGAAAGAGAGCTCCTCCCAAAGGTTATGTCTCCAGGTCAGGTCAAGGACTGGGATCTGCCACCACCATGCCCTAGAAGCTCTGTCTCTTCATCTGGTCCCTCTACCACAGAGTGTATTTTTACTTCCTGCCCCTGGCCCTTTGGTCAAGTCTGGCTTTGTCTTCTGACAGGTGTTAGTCATTTGGAAGCTCAGAAAGGGTTGAAATTGTCTCATGCAAATCTGTCCACTTCTTTCCCAGCTACTTCCAGGCTCTGCACATCAATAGTTTGTGGGGGAGAAGTTCAAACTCCGCCTCACTGAGCCCTCCACAGCAGGCCTAAAACCACTGGCAGCTTAGTCACCTTTTTAAAGGCCCAACAGTATGTGTCTGACATGGACCAGTGTTCAAACTACCACGACAGTGTTTTCTTCAACTTTGGTTTTCCTTAAGTTCTGCAGATAACTTTGGAGATGAGATTCAAGATTTTATGGGATTCTCAGCAGGTAGGTTCTGCAGTGAGTTCCTGTTCCCAGAACTGTTTAGAATATCAAGAGCAAAAAACAGATGTGCTTTCATTGGGAGGACAGCCGCAGTATCCCTCCCATGCATTTACCTTTATGCTCCTTTAGCCTGCTACCAGTCTGAAAGAGATATTAAAAAAATATTTTATTGTTGTTGGGCATAGAGATAAGCTGGCACCTAAGTTTCTAACAAATGCCACATGCTTTTGGTGATTTTCCCCGAGCTGCAGATAGTAACTGTTCCTGGAGTAACCAGATAACACTCTGGATTTTTGGCTAACTGTATTGTTAGGAGAAAAATCAAGATAATTCATGCAACCAAGATGAAAATACTGAAACCTGAATACATTGGTCAACCCCTAATTTTCTAAAATCAGGAAGGTTACATACTACTTCCAAGTGCATGCCATATGATTACTCAAGTTGAAAGGAAATCCCCGAATCAAAGGAGGTGCTGGTAATGGAAGCGGTTAAGCCAGAAAAGGTAGAGATTTGTCTGATTGCGTGTTATTTTATCTAAACATAAACTTTACTAGTGAACCCCAAAGCAGTGTCTCATTTCCACTTGGAAAATTGCAGTTGGAGTTTTTCCCATTGTCTATTTTGGGTTTTATGAAAAGAGAGTGGAAAAAAGGCCTGATGAGGTGGCATAATGCTTAAATCCACACCCGGTCTATAGCTTTTCTCCCCACAGGGTTTAGTCTACAAAGTCTCTAACACTTGCTGCTATTAATAAAAGCTGAATAAAATGATGCCTTTGTCTGAGGACATTAGCAGAATTGTAGTTGTGTTCCAAAGGATTGGGGGCCGAGAGAGTGTGAGAAGGCCAGTTGCCCAGGGCACCAACTGAAAAGGTTGCTAAATTTGTTAAGGGAAAGGCACCCAGCCAGCCATCAATGAACCACAAGTGCCCTGTGGCCAGTCTAGCTGTCCATGATGCTTGGAATAGTTCTGCTTACTTTAAGCAGTTCTACCACATGTGCTCAGAAATATTAAAGACCATTTATATACTTTATTGAAGCAAATTTTTAAAAATTGGACATACAGTCTTGCCCTGCACTAATGATTACTTTAAAGTAAAGGTTATAGCCCTGGCGGGTGTGGCTCGGTTGGTTGGGCATCGTCCCACAAAGTCAAAGGTCATGGGTTCGATTCCCAGTCAGGGCACATGTCTAGGTTATGGGCTCTGTCCCCACGGTGCATAAGAGAGGCAACTGATCGATATTTCTCTCCACCTTTTTCTCCCTCCCTTCCCGTCTCTCTAAAAATAAATAATTAAAATCTTTTAAAATTCTTTTTTGAATGTATTTTTTTCTCCCACCACTTCTCCCCCTTAGACCCTCTTCCACCTCTACCAACCCTCTTCTCCCTACCCCACAAACACCACATTGTTGTCCATGTCCATGAGTCCTTTACCTTTTTTTTTTCTTAAAGATATCTAATCACTTGAAACTTAAATTAATAGAAACCTTCCCTTAAATCAGCACTCTCCCTTCCCCCTCCCATGCCCCAAACCCACCACAGTGGAAAACGTTGTTTTCCTATTTAGTTTTTATTTGAGGATACTGCAGTGTTTCAGCGCCCTGGAGGAACAGTAAAATCACCTAGATACTCTGGGACCTATCACAGTCCCACTGAAACTGACCGCTGAGGGTAAGCCCCAGGAATCGCTAAGTCTAAATTACTCCCCGGTGATGCGGATATACAGTGAGGATTGGTTGAATGAGAACCACGTGGCAATGGCTACTAGTATATACACAACTTTAGCTCACATCAGAAACACCTAGAGAGCTCGTGGAAACAGGTCACTGGGCCCTGCTCCCAGAGTTTCTAATGGAGTAGGTCCGGATGGGTCCCGAAAATTTCCATTTTTATCCAGTTCCAGCTCTCATCGATGCCGCTCCAGGGACAACGCTCTGAGAGCCACGGCTGTAACACGAGCCCGGACTCATTCTGCCTACTGCCAGGTATGTTTACTACTGGGAAACTCCCACGAGCGCTGCTGTGCTCTATGGTGGAGATTTGGAGGGTCATGGAGTCATGTCCAAAGGGCGGAAAGTAGAGGGAAGTGACTTTATAAAAAGTTATGGTGAGAATGTTATTAAAAATGGACAGGGGGCATTTTGAATTATAAAGGTACAGGTTGAGCAGAGATGCTTTACCAGAGAAACTGGAATAGAGAAGACTAGGGGAAACCATAACAGATGTAAGGGGATTTAAAGGAAATTTTAAAGAAGTATTGTTGGACTTTCCATTTCTCCCTCAATGGGCCAAGATGTGTAAGTGAAGGATGTTCTCGGTTGTGCTGTCTGTCAGCAGTGCCACCCCTCTCTGGGGTGAATGAGGTGTGTCGTGCTCTTACAAATGCATGGTAATTCCCCACTATTTCTCTTTCTTTGTTCTCCTCTCTAGGAGAACCACAATAACATAACTTCAATGGCTTCCTAAAGAAACAAGAATTAGAAGGAATGTGGTTTCAAAGGCTCAAACAACTGAATTCTCGGAGTCTGAGGAAAAAGGGGTTTGTTTGAGGCTGTTTAGGGCCATAATGGGGTGGAATGAAAGGTGGAGAAAAATATCCAATAGCTCTGGTAATCCTTCAGTCAAAGAAGACCCGGAGTATAAAAGCCCCCTGCATTTTCATCATGGGTGGAAATTTTTGGGGTTTGGGGAAGGAGTGAAGAGACAGGGCTCCCACATAGGAAGGGCACCTCAGGTGAAGGTGAACGCCCAGGGCACAGGCAGGTGCACCTGGGGTGTTGTCAGAGTCCCCACAGAGCCGGAAAAAGTTACATCAGGGTGAGAGGCTCCTGGGGGTTGCAGAAGGGGTCTGTGACCCACAGTGCTTACCACAGACTCTCAACTGCTCCTGTGACAGGAATGAGCACGTAAAATAAAAACCAACCGCAAAATCCTAATAAGCCATTTGCTTCAAAGTTCTCTCTAGACAGACTAGCTCTGCAAAGGCAATAGACCAAGGCCAGTCTACCCTTTGTTCATAACACCCATCCTCACTGCAGGAGACATGAATGAACAATAACAAAACCCCAAAGCAAATGGGCACATGGGCTCTACTTGTCAATAAACAGGGCAACTGTCTTCTGAATTAGTGACAATGGGAACGATTGAGATAGAGAAGAAGAATTCTAAAACATTTTTTAGAAGGATCAGATAGGATTCACTATTTCTTGGTCACATAATTAATTTTCTAGTCATGTATATGAATTTGCAAACACTTTAAAAGAGCACCCCATGGGTTGTGGGAAATGAACTCATCTAGGAATCAGAAAACTTGATTTCTACTCCTAATTTTGTTGATAACTAATGGCATATAATCAAGTTACTCCAACTTCCTGGGTCTCACTGTCTTCTTACAAAATGACGATCTCTAAGATCAACCCAAACAAATATACTGTGAAACACAAATGATAAATTTGATATTAGGTTCTAGTTAGGCACCTGGTTTCTGAGGCATTAAATACAATTGTACTTCTTGCCTGTTTTCAACTAAGATACAAATTACATAAAGTTCAGGTTTGTTTCCTTGGGTTTAGGGGTGAGGCCAAAATAAGGTTTTAGAAAAGCACAAAGAAATCAGTAGAGCCTTGTCTTCTAGGTAGGAATGGACAGGACAAGTGTTATGACAGTTCATTTTTGGTAAACAAGAAATTTGGCTACATTAGCACAACACTGCAGTTGAGTTTGGTAACTATTCAGTTTCTTTCTTTTTTTCTGGGGGTGGGGGGGAGTTTACATTCCTCAAAGGATATGAACTAAAATAGGTGAGACAGACTGGAATCTTTTTTTTTTTTTTTTTAAATAACAAACAACAAGCCCTGTTTCTTCTCTTGCCCTCTTAGTTCTGATACTGGCAAAAGGAACATTTCTTTAAAAATCAGGTTAATTGAAAAACGTTTTATTTATTTTTTTTACACATTGACTCCTTCTTCTTTTCTCTTCCTCCCTCAACCTTGCTATTCTTCTTTAGATTCCACATATAAAAGAGATCATATGTTATTTGTCTTTCTATGTCTGATGTATTTCACTTAGCATAATGTCCTTGAGGTCCATCAGTGTTGTCTCATATGGCAAGATTTAATTTCTGATGCTTGAATAATATTCCATTGTATGTATATGACACAAGTTCTTTATCTACTTATCCACTGATGGGCCTAGGTTATTTTCATATCTTGGTTATTGTAAATAATGTGGTACAGATATCTTTTTGAGTGAGTGTTATTGTCTTTTTCAAATAAATACCCAGAAGTGGAATTGCTGGTTCATATGGTAATTCTATTTTTAGTTTTTCTGAGGAACCTACGTACTGTTTTCCATAATGGCTGCAATGATTTACATCCCCACTAACAGTGAACAAAGGTTCTCTTTTCTTTATATTCTCACCAACAGTTAACTTTTGTCTTTCTGATGAGGGCCATTCTAACAGGTGTGAAATACCTCATTATGGTTCTGATTTGCACTTCCCTAATGATTAGTGATGTTGAGCACCTTTTCATGTATCTTTTGGCCATTTGTATGTGTTCTTGGGCCAAATGCCTATTCAAGTCTTTTGCCCATTTTTAATCAGATTTTTTTTCTTTTTTCTACTGAGTTGTATGAGTTCCCTACATATTTTGGTTATTAGCCACTTATCATTATATTGGTTTCCTTTGCTGTGCAGAAGCTTTTTAGTATGATGAAGTTCCACTTATTTATTTTTGCTTTTGGTGTCATTTTAAAAAAATTGTCACCAAGATTATATAAAGAAGCTTGTTCTCTATGTTTTCTTTTAGATATTTTATGGTTTCAGGCTTTTTGTTCAAGCCATTAATCCATTTTGATTTGATTTTTGTATATGGTATAAAATAGTGATTGAGTTTCATTCTTTTGCATAAGTCTGTCAGTTTTCCCAGTCCCATTTATTGAAGAGATTCTCCTTTCTCCATTGTATATTCTTGGCTCCTTTGTCCTAAAATTGACCATAGATGTGTGGGTTTATTTCTGGGATCCCTATTCTGTTTCATCAATCTATGTGTCTATTTTATGCCAATACCATACTGTTCTGATTACTCTAACTTTGTAATATATTTTAAAATCCAGGAGTGTAATGCCTCCAGCTCTGTTCTTTCTCAAGATTACTTTGGTTATTTGAGGTTTTTTTTTTTTTTGTGATTGTATACAAATTTTTGGATTGTTTGTTCTATTTCTTTGAAGAATGCCATAGGAATTTTGATAGGGATAGCATTGAATCTATAGATTACTTTGGGTAGTATGGACATTTTAATAATATTGATTGTTTTGATCATGTATGTCCACTTATTTGTGTTTTCTTCAATTTCTTTCATTAATTTCTTGTAGTTTTCAAAATGCAGGTCTCTTACATCCCTGCTTAAATTTATTCCTAGGTATTTTACATTTTTGTGTGCAATTGTAAATAGGATTGTTTTATTTTTCTTTCTGATAATTTTTATTAGTGTATAGAAATGAAACTGATTTTCAGATATTGACTTTTATATCTTGCAACTTTACTAAATTCACTTATTAATTCTAACAACCTTTTCTAAATGAGGTCTAAATGAAATTCAATCATTTATCTTATGTGAAAATTAAGCACATTTTTCCTTATCGTTGGTTCTGTTTCTACTTCAGCTTCGGAGGTAATGTGTTTTATAGCTATAGTAGAAAGTTTTTCTAAAAAATGAAAATTCTGATATAATAAACACAAGTTATAGCTGGTTTATGGATTCAGTCAAGAATATAAAATTGGATATAAATATTAGTTATTTCACATAATTGCATTATTAAACCAATTACTAAAGAAAATAATAGCAGTATTATTAGTAATAGCAGTATTATTAGTAATAACAGTAATAGCAGTATTAGCAGAACTGGCTTTTATAGGTAAGATTCAAATTGAGATTTCGATGACAAGAAGGAGCCAATCATATAATATCTGGGGGAAAGAATATTCTAGACAAAGGAAACAAAGTAAAATGGCCCAAAGGTGGAGAATGATTTTGAGGAGTTCACAGAACAGACGAGGAATGGTATTTCTGGAGGAAGGGGGTGAGAGGGAGAGCGGTGCCAGGAGAGCTAGGGAAGTTAGCAGGGGTTCCATCACCGAGATTGTTGCAGGTCATGGAAACATTTTAATTTGATTCTAAGTAAAATAAGATGCCATTGAGGGGTTCTCCAGCCAGAGAACGACATTTGATTTATATTCTGTAAAGATTATCTCATGTGTTCATGAATAACAATTGTGGAACAGCACAGTGCAAATACAGTTTTCAGCTAGGATGCTGTTTGGTAATGCAGGCAGCAGATGCTGCAAGTTGGAAATAGGGTGATACCAGGGGAGCTGGAGGCAGGAAACGTCAGGATCCATTTTGGAAATAGCATCAGCAGGACTTGCTAGTGAACTGGATATAGAGGGAGAGGCAAACAAAGGCATCAAAGAGCTCTCGTAGGTTGGTATAAGCAACTGTGGAGCCATTTTATTGAGATGAAGAGGACTAGAGAAGGAACAGAGATTTTGGAGGAGTGGAAAGATGAAAAGTTTTATTTTGATTGTTAAGTTTGAATGTCTTTATGATCCCCCAAAAGAAATGTCAAATAGGCAGTTGGTTAATGAATTTGGAACTGGCTGAGAAGTCAAAGCTGGAGACCTAAATGGGGAGGTCATTTATAGATACAGCATTTCAAGTGCTGTGAGTGGATACAATTGTCCAAGAAGTGAATGCAGACATAAGCAGAGTAGAGGACAAGAGGGCTGAGGATGGAGTCACAGGTTACACTAATGTTCACAGGTCAAGTAGGAGGGTACAAGAAGTCTAGCTGGGGAGGGACAGTGAGAAAGGGGCGACCAGGAGAAAATAGTGTCCTTAAAGCCAGGAGAGAAGCTGGCTTAGGGGAGTGATCGATGCTGCTGAGAGGTCAAGCAAGTGGTGGGCAGAGAAGGGGCGCAGATAGAGGCTGTCAGTGATCTTAAGAGCAGTTTCAGAGCAGAGGTGGTCCTGCCTTTGAGAGTGAGGGCTTCGGTGTGTCCTGACGTACTTTACTTCTTGTGTTATTCTTCGTTAAGCATACCAACAGCTGTATTGACATTGTTGTAGTCCTTCATAAGAGCCAGTCATAGTTATTATTATTGAAGGCTTATTAGAGAGAATAGTGTGTGCAAGGGCACAGAGACATAGCAAACGGGATGACTTTTCAAGAACTGGGGTTAGCTGGCTGTGGCTAGAGAGTATAGTACATGGGAGAGAATGAAGGTGGAGGAGGATCAGAAAGAGTGGAAGTAAAACAGAACAGGCAGACAGTACAGATAAAAAAGAGTGAAGTTTTGTAGTTTTTCAGAGTTTTGTTATTTTCCTCATATTTATTTTGTACATTTTTTATTAGGTTTATACCTAAATATTTTATTTTGGGTAGTGCTAATGTAAATATTATTTTTTTAAATTTCAAATTCCACTTGTTTGCCAATGGTATGAGACACTGACTTTTGTAAACTTCTATCTGGTTACTTTGCTATAATTGTGCATATGATTCCTATATGGAGGGTTTTTTTTTTTTTTTTTTTTTGATTCTTTAGGATTTTCCTAAAGACAATCATGTCATCTGCAAACACATTTTTATTTCTCTTCCGAATCGGTATGCTTTTATTTCTCTTTCTTATTGCATTAGCTAAGACTTACATACAATGTTGAGGAGCAGTGGTGAGATGTGACATCTTGCCTTGTTCCTGGTCATAGTAAGAAAGCTTCACATTTCTCCCAGTTAATAGTAATGTTAGCCGTAGGTTTTTGTATTTATTTTTTAAGCCAAGTCGAGGAAGTTTCTCTGTATTCCCAACTTACTGAGATTTTTTACCCTGAGTGAGTGTTAAATTATTTACATGATTTTTTTCTACATCTATTCATATGAACATATGATTTTTCTTCTTTAGCCTAAAGATATGTCATATTACTTTTACCTTTCACTTTACTTTACTTTTACTTTTTACCATACTTTAATTTTTATTATACCTTTATTTTTACTTTTAATCTTTATGTGTTACTTGTCATTTTTACTTTCATTTTTCTTTTTATTTTGCTTTTAATTTTACTTTAAATTTTGAATGCTGTATCAGCCTACTTAGAATAAATTACAGCTGGCTGTGGTGTGTAATTCTTTTTACATGTTGTTGGATTTAATTTAGTAATTTTACTGAGGATATAGTCATGAGAAATGTTGGTCTGTAGGTTTTTTTTCTTATAAGGTCTCTGTCTGGTTTTGGCATTACGGTAATGATGGCCTCATAGAATGAGTGAAGCGTTATCTGTTCTTCTGTCAGCTGAAAGAGGTTGTAGAGAACTGGTAGAATTTTTCCTTAAATGTTTGGTAGAATTTACTATTTAACAAGGGTATGGTGCCGTGGTGCTGCCTGTTTAATAATTCATTGGATCAATGAATTATTGATTCAATTTCTTTAATACATATAGGCCTGTTCAGGTTGTCTATTTCATCTTGTATGAGTTTTGGCAGACTGCGTGTTTCAAGAAATGACTCCCTTTATCTAGGTTATCAAATTTGTGGCCATAGAGTTGCTCGTAGTGTTCTTTTGTTATCTCTGTAATGTCTAGAGGATCTATATTGATGTTTCCTCTTTTATTTCTGATATTATTAATTTGCATCTTCTTTTTTTTCAGTTAGGAAACTTTTTTCCTACATATTTAAAAGTGCTTCACTGTCATATTTTAGGTAAAGGTCCCAGAAAAATCATATTGTTGGCCTTTTTATATTTTGCAAACTTTGAAAAATATAATTGCTACAGGATCTCAGCCACAGTACATATGGACATTTACTATCAAACAGCTAACAGTTTCATCATTGTTGTCTGCAGAGCATACAAAAGACAGAAATACAACAGTGAGCAGCGCAGTGCCTGGTTTTCTAATAACTGCTCAAGAATATGAGGAAATAAAGATTACTTTCCAATAATATTATATTATTATACAGGCAGGAAATCTTGCCCTTAAAAACACAATAGAAAAAAATTTAAAATCCTATAATATTGTTGATAGTAATAGCATGTTTCAGATGGGATATTCTATAATTCCTGCTGGGACTTTTTCTTTAACAAACTTTAATCTCTTCTGATATTCATGCATTCAGTAGTGCTTAATAAATGCTAGAATTCATAAGTAATATTAAATTCTCATTATTACATTTTTGAATGTCATTTTGACCAAGTGATTTCTGTCATTTAAAAATATTAATGTTTATTTCTAATAGGAAGTAAAAAATAGTATTGTTATTTTTACAAAAGGGAATTCTTACCTAAGATACCTGTCAAAATGTAGTTGATTTCCATTATTTGGGGATTTGTATTTATGAACTTGCCTACTCATTAAGATGACTTGTAATCCCCAAATCAATACTCATGACGTTTTCGTGGCCCTCCACGGGCACGTGCACAGCGGCACATGATTTGAGCTGTCTGGTGCTCACGTTCCTAGCTGAGGCTGACCCAGGAAGCCCCCTGCTTTCTTGTTTTCGTTCTTGTACTGTAAACAAGCACCCTGATGGCCTATTCAGTGCTGGGTTTTTCCACATTTTTCTTGCTTATTTTGCTGTTTTAAATGACCTCCAAGTGTAGTGCTGTGTGGTGTGCCTAAGCACAAGAAGACGGGTAATTACTTGATGGAAAAAATATGTGCATTAGATAAACTTCATTCAAGCATGCATTACAGTGCTGTTGACTATGACTTCAATGTTAATACATCAACAATATGTTATATCACTGTCTTTAAATAGGAACGCACATAAAACAATGTAATATATTGACCAGTGGACAGAAAAGTGACCCGAGGCTTGCAGAACAAGAGCAGCGCTTTAGTATTTGCTAATTCAGGGTCTGTGACGGCTTTGTAGAACATGATCGCTCGGCCCTGACTGGCATGGCTCAGTAGGTTGGGCGTTGTTCCGCAAATCGAAAGGTGGTTGGTCCGTTTCCCAGTCCGGGCACAGGTTTGGGTTGCAGGCCAGGCCTCTGGGCGTGGCATACAAGAGGCAACCCGATCGATGTTTCTCTGTCTCTCTTTCTCCGTCCCTTCCCCTCTCTATAAAAATAAATAAATAAATTCTTTTAGAAAAAGAACATAACTGCCCGGAAAAATGAGAATCAGCCATATTTACCGATGAAGTGATAAGATATCTGGGGTTTTAAAAATAGTTGAGGGAGGCACAGGGACCTAGGTTGGTGCATAGATGAGACACACTGACGACGTGTTAGAAATTGGTGAAGTTCCCTGCGCTGGCTGATGTGGCTCGGCGGATTGCGTGCCGGCCTGTGAACCAAAGAATCTCTTGTTTGATTCCAAGTCAGGGCACACGCCTGGGTCGCAGGCCAGGTCCCCAGTTGTGGGCATGTGAGAGGCAACCACACATTGATGTTTCTCTCCCTGTCTCTCTCCCTTCCCCTCTCTCAAAATGGAAGATAGAACACAATCTGAAAGTTTTGAAAACATTTCATTGAATTGTACAGGTACAGAAAAAGTAAATTGTGTCTTGTAGGCTTCTATCCATCTCTCTAGAATAGTTGACACATTAAACAAGTGAGCTGCTGTTAGGGCTTTTCTTTACACAGCTCTCCTTCCTACCTCAAGGACTCAGTGACACCCTGTGCTCTTTCGTTCTTCTGAGAATCAGTTCTCTAAGGGAGCTCTCCTGGCAAGGGTTAATGCTCACACACTGAATCCAGAAATGATTGACTGAGTTTGTTTGCCTTAATGACAAAACATTTTCTTTTTTAGTTTGGTGTTGACCTTGACCCTAGAGCATAGAGGAAAATCTCAGGACTGCCCTTGCTAGATAAAGAATGTATAAACTGACCTGGGAGGTTGGCTCACAGGGATGAATAGGCCAGCTATCTGCTGGCCTCCCTTATCTGCGCAACTTTCCTTTGCCACTTTGGTTGTAATTCATCCCTTCACCACAGGCCCCTTTAGATCTCTCGTCTCTCAGTGCGAGGCCTTCCTCAACCACCCTATCCAAGTACCATCCAGCCTTTCCCATTCGGGCTATGCCCTTCTCCAGTTTTATGATGCCTGCTGAGCCCAAAGTGTTGCTGAGTAAATATTTGTTGACTGACTCCTTTCCTTTATTAAAAGCTGCTTTCAGTTAAAATCCAATAGTCTTCTTAAGGTGCTGGGAAAGGCTTAATGGAAGACATGTTTTGGGGGTTACTATCATTATAACAGAAGAAACTGTATTGTGATTTAACCAAAGGAACAAAGCCCTCATTTGTAGCAACTAATAATTTGGAGGAAGTATTTTTGCACAGCAGGGGATCCTTTTGAAGACTTATAACCTAAGCCCAAGACCGGACCTCGTAACAGCTACCATCAGAGACAGAGTGAGAGAAGAAACGTGGGGGCGAACAGTGGTGGTCTTTCAATTGTGGAGAAATAAACCGCAGGATCTTATTTCAGCTGAAGTATGTTTACTAGCAGAAGTAAAACTGTGCAGTGTTTTTAAACAGCAGGTTTTTCTGCCCTACATCTTTCTTTATGCCAGGTATCTGACTTTTCTTTTACCTGAATAAATACTTACCACAACTCACAAGGGAAGGAGGCCTTGCCTTTTTAGCAGAGCAATCAGAGGGATATTTCTTTAGAGGTCTAGACCTTCATAGAACCAGGGGTAAAACAGAGAAATCCCTTTCCTGTGAGCTTGTCTATTGATTAAGAGTTCCATGTAGTTTTCCCAGTGGCCATCTCTGAACAGTCATGTGATATAAAGGGTGAGCCTTTTCTCACAGAAACCCATCATCAAAACAAATTGTAACTGGGATCAAACCAGGGCATGAATCAGACTTCTAGTAGCTTCTGGAAGATGGCAGATTACAGTCTATTTAGATGATAATCCGTATTGTGGTTATTGGATGAGTTTATTTTTTGTAAAAATTAATATTTTCATATTGATTGCTTCTAATTCATTCTCAGTTGCTGCATACATTTTGGCATTGTTTTGTTCCAGAAAGCATTTAAGGTGGTGTGCGTATGTGTGTGTGTGTATAATTAAAATGTGTGGAAGAGGAAATTAACACAAAGGAGAAGTGAGAGGAGAAAAGGTGAGATAAGAATAAAAATGCCTAAATCTAGACCATTTGCTAGGTGGTAGGCACGTTCTAAGCACTTCGCATATACGAATTCATTTAACCCTGACAACAACCCACAAAATCAGTACTATTATTCTCTTCATTTTACAGTGAGGGAACTGAGGCAAGGAGAAGTGATTGAGACTGCGGCTCAAACTGGGCACTCTGGCTCCGAGATGCTTTCCTAATTCAACAATGAAGCTGGAAATAAGGTTAATACACAAAGTAGAAATTGTAAGGTCCTGCAGTCCTGCTAGAGACCGACCACAGATTTACCTCTAAGATTTTTGGCAGACAAAATCGAGAAGGAAAAAACGATCAGTTACATGATTCACAGTGTTTAGGAGATAAAAAACAAGCTAGTTGCTCAAGAGCAGCATAATTATTTCTGGTTGGGAGACCAGGAAGAAAATTCTCTTGTAAATTCTCACAAAGAAGTCAGTATGTAATGAAGTGGACACTATTCTGCAGTCAGGCTGATGGATTTGCACAGGGCCGTTTCTTACAACATCCTTCACTGTGTCATAATGTATAACCGACACCAAAGCCAAAGTCAGTAAAAGGCAATTCTGCAGGGGTGGGGATTTCAGAAGATGTGGTCAGGTTTGTGGACCTCTGCTGGCCTGGCTTAATTTGGGAAAAACATTTTAGGCTATTTAGAGGGAAGAATGGACTTTAGATCCTGCAGGCCACTGTCCGTAATTATTATTCCTCTCAATTGAGCTTTTGTGAAATGTCGAAGGGTAGTGAGTTGGAGGTTATTTCCTGACCAGGGCCTGGAGTGCCGCTTTTCTGTGCTGTTGGTTAAGTATGGAGTATTAGCTTTAGCAGCCAACTGAGCTGGGAGAAGGAAGGATTTTCTTGTGAAAGCTGAGGAAATGCAAAGGTGCTGTGTGAACAGAGGGCCACCCACTCTGTGCAGAACTATATTCAATGGCTCTTGACCACGCCCAAAATATTTGGAACCAGCGTGACTTGGTAGAGACCAGAAAGTTCTCCATAGAGAATTTCAACCGGGAATTCTTAACACAGGTGCAACCAAATACCTACCTTGATTTAAAAAATCTCAGTAAAGGACTCCTAAAATTTTTAAACTTACAAATAAAACCAATATAATAAATACATAAATATGATTTTAAAATAAAACAGTATAAAGAAGCTTAACCAAAAAAGTAATACATTTTTGCACCAGAACTCTCTTTTCCTGTTTCACTCACCAGAGGCCACCACATAAAACTTACTTTTGTTTTTACATTTATGCAGATGTTCCAATTCTTAATATTCTGCCACAGTTACCTTATCATTCTCTCACCCTGTATACATATATAGATACAAACAGGCCTGCGTGTAATTAGTTTTTGAGCCATTAGAGGATACTTTGCTTACATCATGGGTATTTATCCTGAAACAATTCAGAATGTATTTCCTAAGTACAAGTTGAAAATTCTTGTACTTAATCACAGTGCAACAATCAGATTCAGGAATTTGACATTGTTCAATAGTTTATATAATCTATGGTTCATATTCCGGTTTCATCAATCATCCTAGTAATGTCTTTTAAAACATTTATTCCTTTGTAGTACAAGATCAAGGTCAGATTCAAGTATTATATTTACTTGTTAGTCTTTTTAACTTCCTTTATTTTGGAAAAATCCCTTAGGCTTTTTCTCTTTCACAATCTTAAGACATTTTTTCATTAAAAAAAACTTTGTTGATAAAGTTGCCACACAATAAACTGCATATGAATTGTACAATTTGGTAAGTCTTGAAATGTATATACAAGATCTGAGCATTACACGTCCCTTTGTAATTACTCTTCCCAGTCACCCACTGCCTCCGTAATCCTCGGTGAACCGTAATCTGTATTCTATTGTGAGATTAGTTTATACTTTGAGTTTTATGTAAGTGGAACGCTGACGTGTGCACTATTTTCTTTCAGTATAATTATTTTGAGATTCATCCATGTTGATGCATGTATCAATATTTTATTACTTTTTATTGTTGAGAAGAATTCTTTTGTATGGATATACTATAGATTCTTTACCAAATCACCTGTTAATGGACATTTGGGTTGTTTCCAGTTTTTGGACATTACACTTGAAGCTATGAACATTCATGTACAATTCTTGTATGGATATATTTGTCTTCTAAGATAAGACCTATAAGGGGTTATATGGATTATATGGTAGGTGTATAATCATCTTAAGGAACTGCCAAACTTTTCCAAAGCAATTGTACTATTTTATATTCTGACAGTGTTGTAGGAAAGTTTCAGATACTCCAATTTCTAGACAACACTTTTTAATTTTAGTGAATTCTAGTAAGGGTGTAGAAGTGTCTCACTTGTATTTTCAGCATTTCCCTAATAATTTTGAGTAGATTTTGTATTTTGATTTGTCATATGTATGTCTTCTTTGGTGGGGTGTCTTTTTAAAACTTTTCTTGATATTGAGATTTTTTTAATGTTCTTCAGTTTGGGTTTGTCCGAAGTCTCCTTTTTATTAGATTGTTCATAACTGCTTTCTCCTTGGAACTAGTAAGCTATCTGTGGTGCAAGACTTTGAGACCACGGACATGCTCTTGTTCCTCATCAAATTCCCCTTGGATTCAGCACCTCTTGATCATCACTTCCTGAACTAATCTTTACCAGTATCACCACAAAGTGTCGATTTTATAACTTAACCATTCCTTCTATATTTATCTGTTTACATTCTAGAGTAGGATAGAGCCTGCTTGACTGCTTTCTCTCCCTCTCTCTGTTGCTTCCTCCCTTCTCATTCCATCATCAGTATGAACTCACAAATATCTATGTTATTCAATGGATCACAATTCATTATGTCCTTATACGGATGTTCCATATTTGGACAGAGGGAGATCCTTCATGTTACCTCATGTGTCATTATGACATGATCTCATCATTTTTTAGCATGCCCTCACCTCCTGCCACCTTGTACCTGTCCTGTTGCAGCCCTGAAATTAGTCATTTTTCTAACTGAGGAATGAAATTTAGAAATTAAGATCTGAGCATTACATGTGCTTATGTCTACTAGAACATAATTGCTTCTAGGCCTTTTAAGCAAATAGAGCTAGGAAATCTATCTGTCTATCTATCTATCTATCTATCTATCTATCTATCTATCTATGTATCTATCATCTATCTATCTATCATCTGTCTATCTATTATCTATCTATCTATCTATCTATCTATCTATCTATCTATCTATCATCATCTACTGTCTACCAATGACCAGGAAATGTTTAACAACTAGGTGGTGAGGGTGGTGATCAAGATGGAGGTGAAGGTAAACATGGCTCACCTCATTACACAACCACAGCAAAAATTACAGCTAAACTACAAAATTACCATCACCTAGAATCATCAGAAAATCAAGCTGTATGGAAGTCCAGCAACCAAAGAATTAAAGAAGTCACATTCATTCAGATGGGTAGGAAGGGTGGAGAGGCAGAGATGTAGAGGCATGGAGTGGGTGGTCCCACACCCACATGCGGTGGATAAAAACTGGGAGGGATATCTCGGGAGTGAGGGATCCCAGCCCCACACCAGGCCCCTCAGCCTGGGGTTCCAGTGCCAGGAACATAAATCCCCCAACTTCTGGCTGTACAAAGCAGTTGGGGTAGGGGTAGTGGAAGAAACTACAGGATTCTCAGGAATCACCTCTTAAAGGGTACACAACAGATTTAGGACTTACTCAGATTTATTCCCTTTGGCTTCAGCACCAAAGCAGTAGCTTGAAGAGCACCAGTAGCATACAGGGAGAAAGTAAAGTGTCTGGCATCAGGTTGAGTGTTGGAAAACAGCTTTCTCCCAGACAAAACTCCAGAGGCCACGCAGTGGTCATTGTCCCTTTTCTAAGCCTTCCCCCACACAGAGCCACAGAATGGCAACACTGTAACTGAGACTCCATCCACTGAGTTCACATGGATTGCCCCACCAAGGTGATCACTTAAGACTCTGCCCCATCCAACTTGTGGGTGCACTTTTCTACATTATGCCATATTACTAAGACAGGGAGTCAAAACAGCTCTACCTAACACATAGAAACAAATACAAAGATGGTGCCAAAAAGAGGAGATAAAGGAATATGGCCCAAATGAAAGAACAGAATAAAACTCCAGAAAAAAAAAAAATGGAGCTAAGCCATCTATCAGATGCAGAGTTCAAAACACTGGTTAAAAGGATGCTCAAGGAACTTAGTGAGGACCTCAACAGCATAAAAAAGATCCAGTCAGAAATGAAGGATATACTAATTGAAATAAAGAACAATTTACAGGAAGACAAAAGTAGAATGGATGAAGCCGAAAATCAAATCAATGATTTGGAACATAAGGAAGAAAAAACCAACCAAGCAGGACAAGAAGAAGAAAAAAGAACTCAAAACCAAAATGAGGATAGGATAAGGAGCCTCTGGGACAACTTTAAATGTACCAACATTCAAATCAGAGGGGTGCCGGAAGGAGAAGAGAGAGAGCAAGCAATTGACAACTTACTTGAGAAAATAATGAAAGAAACTTCCCTAATTTGGCAAAGGAAATAGTCATACAAGTGCAGGAAGCACAGAGTCCCAAACAAGATGGATGCAAACAAGACCACACCAAGACACATCATAATTAAAATGTCAAAGGTTAAAGTTAAAGAGAGAATCTTAAAAGCAGCAAGAGAAAAACAGTTAATTATCTACAGAGGAGTTCCTATAAGACTATCAGCTGATTTCTCAAAAGAAACCTTGCAGGCTAGAATGGACTGGCAAGAAATATTCAAAGTGATAAAAAGCAAGGACCTACAATCTAGATTACTCTATCCAGCAAAGCTATCATTTAGAATTGAAGGGCAGATAAAGTGCTTCCCAGACAAGTAAAGCTAAAGGAACTCATCATCATCAAGCTATTATTATATAATGTTAAAGAGAGTTATTAAAAAAAATCAAAACTATGAATATTAAAATGGTAACAAATTCACAACTATCAAAAATTGAATCTAAAAAACAAACTGAGCAAACAAGTAGAACAGAAACAGAATCGTAGATATGGAAATCATTTGGAAGGTAATCATTTGGGAGGGGCAAGGAAGAGAATAGGGAGACAAGGTGCAGGAATTAAGTACAAATTGGTAGGGATAGAATAGGCAGGGGGATGTTAAGAACAGATAGGAAATGGAGTAGCCAAATAACTTATATGCATGACCCATGGACATGAATTAAGGAGGGGAGGGACTGCCAGAGGCAATAGGGGGTTCAGGGTGGAGGGCGGCAAAGGTGGAAAAATTGGGACAGCTGTAATAGCATAAGAAATAAAAGTGCTTTTAAAAAAACTAGCTGGTGAGGGTGAAGCAGGTAGTTGCAGGAAGCCCTAAGTTTTAGCATTTGCTAGTTACCATGGTATAAATATTTCCACTATGGATAGTTTTAAGGTACTATTATGAACTCACTAAATATATCTCTGGGAAAAAATGCACAGTTGGGTGTCATGAACCAATAGGAGTCAACTCTAGCACAACACCCTAGCTAATCTATCATAGATAGCTAACCCACCTATCTGCCCATCTACCTCCAGTTCCAATCCAACCCCACAAGGTTCTTCTTTACTTACTCTATATTTTTACTTCCCTTCTTCTATAGTAAGAATTAACAACACTTCCATGTTAACTCATGTACTCATTTTTACAGTATACAAAGAATTCTGTAAAAATTGCTATGGTCATATTACTACCAAAACAAACCAATTGAAAAAATTTCAAGATTTATTTGAATTTTTCCAGACCACAGGCATATAGTCAAATCAGTTTTTAGAAGTTTCTTGGATTAGTCCCATTCCCCTTCAGTTTGCTTATTCTGTTCATTTTAAATATAGTTGGGTTCATTTATATTTGTTTGCATTCAACTTTGGGTTCATTTATATTGGTTTGCATTCAATTTTGGGGTTTTACTCTCATTTTTGTTGACTTAATTTTATTTCTTGAGTAAGTAGAACATTAAACATGACTCCAAAAGCACAGAAAGGTGTCCTTTGAAAAGTATTGCTTTCTCTTCTATCCTTTCTACCCCATTCTACCATTCCCCTGTAAGTCTCCAATTTCATTAATGTCTCATTTATCTCTTGTTTTTTTGCAAAATAAGTGAACATGTGTATATTCTTATTTCCCTTTCTAAGAGAGTGGTATAATACTAAAGATGTTCTTTTGAACTTTGCATTGTTCACTTAACAATATATCCTAAAAATTACTCCATAAGTTTATAGGTCTTCCTCTTAAAAAAAAAAACTTAAAAAAATTCCACAGCTATGTGGTACTGTACTGAGTGTTTATACTATAGTTTATAAAAATTTATCTCCTATCTATAAGCATTTAATTTACTTGCCATATTTTGCAATTACAGATGATGCCGCAGTGACCAACTTTGCGCACATGTATTTTCATAGAATCAAGGTGTATCTTCAGTGTGGATTTCCTAGATGTAGGATTGCTGGGCAAAATGTAAATGCAGAAAGTCGTTTTGTTATATGTCGTAACAACCATGTTTATTAATTGCTTTGTTTTTTTTTTTTACTTTTTCAGGCATTTAAGTAACATGTTTATAGTGCTTTTAAAAATACGTTAATTTAGGCATTTGCATCTGATTTCCTATTATGATAGATGAAGATTTAGCCCACTTAGGTCTTTTTCCTTCCTCTTTCTTCCCGGTAGTATCTTAGGACTTTTCTCCAGCATTGGCATCTATGAGTGGCTGGGGGAAAGGAAGGTTAGCTCCCATAGTTTCCCCTAGCCCAAAATAAACAAATCGAATGCTGGCAATGGGTCCAGCTTTAAGACAAGTCCCCCCTCCGCTGGAGTAGGTGGCCCTCTCATGTTCCAAAGCTGCTGGCTCAGCTTCTTCAGTGTTCAGCTCCGTACCTTCAAACACCTTATTTCATTTTCTTGTCCATCTGCTATAGCAATGTCACAAACTAGAAACCTCTGGCTGGGTCTGGCATTGGTCAGCCCCCCATAATACTTCTACGTGTTTGAAAGTAGTTGTCAACATTTGAAAAATTTTTCATTAAATTCCAGGTTTTGGCTTTTCTGGGTAAATTGGGATCTCTGGGTATCCGTTTCTTCATGACAACAATATTTTGGAGCTGAGAAATTGCTGCCCCATTTAGGTACCGGGCACGTGCTAACTGCTCTCACTTACTTTGCCTGCTGGGCTCCTTGAGTTTGCAACCCCTGAAGTACAAGGCCTTCCTTCTCTCCGGAAGGGTGTTAGTGCTCTTCCCCTTCCCATTATCTGAGTCAGTATGTAGTTATTTTTATGTTGTTAAACTGAAAAATCAATGACAGCATTTGCCTTTTTATTTATTTCTATGTTGTGGAAAAAGAATAGCTCACTGAAAGCCAAGTAGTAGGCTAGAATTATATTTCTTGTTCTGTGGGTTTCATGCTATGATTACACGAAGGACAGAGTCTGATTGCATTTTTTATTTCTACAGTCTGCCAGTTGTTTCCTATATACTCAAGTGTTTTCCAAGCCCACAAATACAGATGTGCCCTCAGCCTCCTCCTTCCTCCTCAGAGACTGTTTTCACACGGCTTCTCTCTCTAACTACAATCTGCCGTGGGTCATTGTAGTTCACGTCATGGTTCTCTTGGGTCGGAATCCTTGCTTCCTGGATCTCATGCATTTTGTTTATGCCTTCGTGTAGTGAAGACATACCATCAACTAACCACCTAAGAAAAAAAATATTTTTATTTTCTGCTTGCTCTTTCTGTCTGTGTAGATATGTGTAGAATAGTAGGTTGCAAATATTTTCTCCTGAGGACTTGGAAGGCATCCCTACACAGTCTTCCAGTATATCCAGAGTCTGATTCTTGTTCTTCTGTAGGTAACTAGGGGGGGGGGTGCATATGTATTTCTTCTCTGGAAGGTTTTAGGATCTTCTGTTGGGCTCTAGAATTTGACAATTTTGCTTACAGTAAAAGTCGAAGTCCTTACAATGACACAACCTGCCCACCACATTCAACATTGCAAACTTCCTGCTTCTGCCCCTGTACTCTCCGAGTCCCTCTCACCCCATT
This sequence comes from Mormoops blainvillei, assembly GCA_004026545.1. Taxonomy (NCBI): domain Eukaryota; kingdom Metazoa; phylum Chordata; class Mammalia; order Chiroptera; family Mormoopidae; genus Mormoops; species Mormoops blainvillei. Next base: position 64,857 of record PVJD01003532.1, on the reverse strand, counting down.
CTACTTCCTCTTTATTCTAGACATGTCTCCCTCTTCTGTAACATTTACTCATGTTGTATTTATTGTCTCACTCTCCCTGCTAGAATCAAGTCTCCAAACAGTAAAGAAATTTATCATCTTAAATATCATGCATTCCAGAAATTTACCATCTTAAAAAGAAAAGCATAGTACCTTGTAAGTGCTCGATCAATTTTTGTTGATTGATGTGGGTTCACGTTGAATTCCCACAGCTAGCTCATACATGATTAGTATTTGGGAAGGCCGAAGGGAAGATGACAAAGAGGATCACAGTGTCCCATCAGCGGCGTTGAATCTAACATCTACTCACTTTGAGATGACAGGCTGGCACTTTACCAGGAAAGAAACTGGCATGTATTTTTAGATGGACTGCTATAAGCCAACAGGTCTGTAATTTGTGAGGTGCAAAGAGTTGTTCTTTCAAAAAATGAGATAGGTTAAATGATAAATCCATTGAATGGGACTTTTTGGACATTAACCTGAGGGACCAAACAGTAAACTATAAAAGAAACCAATTAGTTCTATCAGGGTTGGTAAGAGCTCTAATGAAAAGCTTTGGGGGAAAAAAAGAAATTGCATATGTCTTTTATATTATTTTTGGATTTCAAAATATTACCTTCTTCTATACACGCAACCCCCCCTCACAAAGATAACCAACAACACTAGTGTAATCTTAGTTAATTCAATAAAACATATATTTTAGCTGATGCATTTAATTCTAATGAAAACTGTAAAAGATTACAGCATAAAGTTTAAAGAACAATTGTTCATTGATGGTTTATATACATTTGTGAGGATTTCTTATAAATGGACTTGTGCATTGTTTTTTTCTTTTATTCATTTATTCTCCAAATATGTATTGAGTACTGAGTCCACAGGATCAAAAGTGAACAAGATACAGTCCTGGTCTTCAAGGTTCATGTAGTTTAGGGCAGGAAAAAAGAAGTAAACGGGCTGCAACTTAGTGTGAATGGTTTGAATCTAATTTTCTGATCCTCTAGAATATTTAGAGTTTAATTTAAAATTCCTGTCTTCAGCGCTTTGTAAAATGCAAAATATAACTTAAAACACTTTTAACATCCACTGTTAAATTTTGCAAGATGCATTTTAACTACTAAACATCTATTTATACCCATGTTACAATTAGTTAAAACATTATACTAAAAATTCTAACTAGAAATGTTATTGAATATTACAATGACTAACTTCCTGTTTTTGGAGCATCTTATTCACATTACTTTTGAGTGTCTTGAATCATACAATTTGTATGCCTGGATGCTGGATTTATTAATCAGAAAAGAAATGAGAGGCAGAATAAAGCAGTCAGTATTGGAGCAAGGTTTTATTAGTCAAGAGAAGTCTCACGGAAGTCAGTTGGAAGAATATGTTGAAGATGAGACACAGAATTGAAGCAGGTTTGGCCAATATTCTGCTAACAGATAATAATCTGATAATCATCATGGGTGATCCATTTTCCCCCAACCCCCACATAGCATCAGGGCACACAGTGACTTCTAGCTGGGCTGAGCTTTTAATGCTCAAGACATTTATGGGTTTTCACTTGACAGCAACTCATTTGATACTAATTTGGCCAAAATGGTATTTAAAAATACTGTGTATAAATGGCCATCTGAATACATTCCTCCCTGAAGTTCTAACTCTTGGGGCTAGGTGAGGAGTTTTTATGTTAAGGCTTATTTACACCAAGGCATGCCAGCTTTTGTTGCCAACTAGTTATGATTCAGAAGAACTAAAACTAGAGTTTCTGTAATTGGAGAATTACTGCCTGGATTCACTTTTTATGGCTCGATCCCATAATGGTTGAACTGGCCTACTTCTGAAGGAACATATTTCATGTAGGGTTGATTGGCATGTGGGTATTTATCCACTGGATTTATATAGTGTACATTTTATCCCAAATGAAGAACATTAAAAATATTTACTTGAAAATAAGTCATAAAGTTGAAATACCAGAATAGTCACAAAGGGAGAAAGAGTAAAAACAGAAGAGGAGAAGGGAATATGGTTACTTGGAAGAAGTAAGATAGAGAATAAAGCAAAGACAATGTCAAAAAACAAGTCAGCTTAGCAGTCCATGTAACTCATATGTTAAACCACTAAAGTTCTTTGATGTTTGGTGCTGCAAGGCACAATTATTATTACCATAATCTACTTTGAGAAAAGGGAAAACATGCCTCGTTAGATAATGGTTTTTACTTTTGACATTTTATATAGTAGTTTTAAACACATCTAAGTATATTCAGTTTTATAAGGTCAACATATTTACTTTGTAAACTTCTCAAATCTCCCACGCAGAAAGTCACTCAAACTAAATGAAAAAACTACCAAATGCTTAGCACCCTAAGGTACTTCAGCAACTCTTGAAGGTTATAAGAATGAAATAAACTTTTGTTTTTGAAGACCTAACAATCTACTTTGGTAGAAAACACATAAAATAATTGGAGAATAATACAAAGCTGATTAAAACTTATGTTTTCTATTAGTATAAACTAAGTTCTGTGGTAGCTAGTGTGACACTTTTATAAATTTAGAAATCAATTGGGAGTAAAGAAGTCAGCAAAGGCTTCGCAGAGGAAGGCGGGAGTTGGGGTTTAAAGTGTGAGGTGAAGGATGTAAAAGGCATCCAGATAGGAAAGCACTGTGAAGCAAGGTATGCACATAGAAATTAGATAACTTTTCACAAAATATTTGGGTATGGAGGAAGTAAATAATTACAATACTCTAAAGGTGCAAATCAGAATGACAAGGTGTCAGCTCACATTCATTGAGACATGTACAATCAAACAGAAAACAGCAAGGGTTAGTGAAGACTTAGAGACACTGGCACCCTTGTGAACTGGTGGGAATGTAAAAGAGTGTAGCCACTCTGGAAAACATTATGGGATTTCTCAAAAAATTAATCATAGAACTGCCATACGATCCAGCAATTCCACTTCTGGGTATGTACCCAGAGGAACTGAAAGCAGGGCATCAGGGATACTTGCACACCCATGTTCACAGCAGCGTTACTGACAATGGCCAAAAGGTGGAGGCAACCCAAGGGTCCCTTGACAGAAAAATGAATAAACAAAATGTGTTATATACATGCCATTGAGTCCTCAGTTTTAAAAAGGAGGAATGAGCCTTGAGGACATTATGCCAAGTAACATAAGCCAGTCATGAAAAGACACATGCTGTGTAATTCCATTTATATGAGGTACCTAGTGTAGTCAAATTCATACAGACAGAAAGAATGGTGGTGGCCAGGGGCTGGGGCCAGGTGAAAACGGGGAGTTGCTGTTTAATGGATATAGAGCTTCTGTTTTACAAGATGAGAAATTTCTGGATGTTGGTTGCACATATGCTTTAACACAGCTGAACTGTGCAATTAAAAATAATTAACATGGTAAATTTTATGGTATGTGTATTTAACCATAATTTTTAAAAAACCTAAAAGGAATCAAAGGTTCTAAGGAAGATACAAAATGACATTTGTTAATTTGAAACTTCTTTCTCTCCCTGTAGGATAAAACCTAAACATATGTAATATTCTTGCCATCAAGTCAACAGATACTTCTCTGAGTCTAAAATAGTTGACAGTAGTTCTCATTTTGTGTTCTATGAGAAAAATAATCACTAACTCTAAGTAATCATGAAGTCCCAGAAACCGAAGGCCATTTTAGAAAATGTCTAAATATTCTACCCTTCCATTTCCTCAAGCAGAAAGTTACCTGGCTTTCCCCTGAGATAAATGGAAGCCCCTTGTGCTGCAGGAGAAGCTCACATTTGTTCTCTAGGACGGAAGAACAAAAATATGAACATTACTTGCAGAAGGACTTACTACTCTCAAACCAAGGGAGTTTCCTCCTTGAAAGCTAGTAAATGTATTCGGACTAAATTTGTGCCTCCACCTTGGGGCACAGCATCTTACCTAGAAAGTTTCTGAGCCCATTCTATACATGTGCATCTCTACCTCACAGCTGGAACATGCAAAGAATCCAGGGAGTTGCTCCTAGGTTCCCTGGAGAACTGAATTCAGGTAACGTAGGACGAATGATGTGCTCTACTCAATAACACAGGTTGAGGTAAGGAAGACTGTGCACTCTTAGGAACATGGAAGCAAATCTGAGGCCAAAGGGAAGTCTATGTTCTTAGAACACAGAGGAAGGAGTTAAGGGGTTAGGGATGTGCATGTATGTATTCCATACTAGAATCTGTAAGTCCATTTCATGCATTAATTATACAACTATTTACTGTTGTATCTATAGTGCCTTGGGTTTAATAGATGTTTTTTTAAGTGAATAATGTCATTCAGAAGTCTTCAGATCATCTGGGATAGATGCTACACAAAATACACGAAACTCTCTTAAAGAGCAGTTTACCAGGACAAAGTTGGACAAGTTTTTTTATATATACAAGCTTTTCTACAGAAGCAGTACTGAGAGAATAACACTAAGCTGTTGAACTGCAGAGAAAGGGTAAGAGTGATTCAGTGCAAGAAAGAGCACCCCTGAGAGGAGTGACCAGAGGCTGACCAGTTGCTGGCCCTTCGAAGCTGTGGTATCCATTTGGGGCAAGGGCCAGGTGCTGCCAGCAGAGGCAATGACCCTTGGCACCAGCACAGGTCACTTTAGGAAGATCATGTGCCTCTTCAGGCAAACTCAGTTAGATTGCCCTTGCAGGATGATGAGACCTCCGTGGTTAGTCTGCTTGGACTAGACAATCTCTGGTCAATTCTTTCTGCTTGAGGATTCAGTCTTAACGACCTGAGTGAGGAAGCCGGATCATAATTTTCCAGCCTTCTGATAGCTTGAGCCAATCACGTAGGCTCTAAATAGTGAAATGGCTCTAAGCTTCCAAGTTGGGAGGGAGTAATGAAAGGAAAATGAATTGCACGTATTCTCTTCCAAAATAGTCCTTTTTAATGCCAACCAATTCCACTTTTTCCTCCTGTAATTTTCCTATCTCCTCTAATTCAGTAAACTAATTTTTCTGACAGAGAGTTATAAATTTGCCATTTGGGTTTCTAAATAAATTTCACTAATAGGTAACATTTTGTTTTTTAAAAATTAGTTATTGAACAACTTTATTAAGGAAATTTTCAAATAGAAAAAAATAGAATGGTATAATTAACCCCTATTTATCCATTTTTCAGCTTCAATACCTAAGAAGATGTAGTCAGTCTTAGTTCATTTAACAACCACCTCCAGCCCCTGGGTTATTTTTCCTTACTCCTTCTTTTTCTTCCCCCGCCCCCCACATTCTTGTCATTGAATTATTTTAAAGGCATTGTCATCATTTTGTAAATACCATTAGCACACCTAAACACAATTCCCCTCTCCCGAAAATACTTGATTAATCTCAACTATCCAGTCAATATTCTAAATAACCCCCAGTGTTTCATAAGTATCTTTGTAGTTCATTCAAATCAAAATCCAGATAAAGCCCACACATTGCCTTTGGCTGATATAACTCAAAAGCCTTTTTCTTTAATTTCTCTTTTAATCTATAGGTTACCATTACCTCTTTTTTAAAAATTGAATTTATTGGGGTGACATTGGTTCACAAAACCGTACAGGTTTCAAGTGTACAGCTCAACAAATCATCATCTGCACACTGCTGAGTGCTCCCATCACCCCAAGCAAAGTCTCTTTTTGTCCTCATTTCCCCCACTTTGCCCACTTCCACCTAACCCTCCACCCCCGAATCACCACACTGTTGTCTGTGTCTATGTGTTGCTTAATCCCTACATCTTCTTTCATCCAGCACCCAAACCCCTCCCCTCTGATAGCTGTCAGTCTGTTCCATGTATCAAGCCTCTGATTAAGGAACCATACCATTGCCTTGCAAAATTTCACATGCTTTTTTGTTGCCTGCATATGTTATTTAAAAAAAAAAAACACACACTATCTCATATTATCTACATGACTACCTGATGAAGCAGGTAGAAGAAATACTTTTACCATTTAGCAGATGAGTTGGTCAGGGTACAGAGAGATGAAGGAAGCAGTTTGTCCAAACTTAGTAAGTAGGTGAACCCGGGCTAAGATCTAGGAAACCCATTTCTTAGACTAGAGAGCTCTTTTTACCCAAATAGTGGGCCTCATTTCATGAATTAAAGTAGTCCTAAAAACATTGAAAAATCTGAGGAGACATTAGATAAAAAACTAAGGTATTATCAGTCAATTTAATAAATGTTTTATGATTTTAAAAAAGATTTTATTTATTCCTAGAGAGGAAGGGAGGGAGAAAGAGAGGGAGAGAAACATTAGTGTGTTGTTGTCCTTCTTATGCCCCCAACATGGAACTTGGCCCACAACCCAGGCATGTGCCCTGACTGGGAATCAAAGTGGTGACCCTTTGGTTCACAGGCCGGCACTCAATCCACTGCGCCACACCAGCCTGGCTGTTCTGGATTTCTTAAGAGCAATCCATATACACTAAGTTATTTAGGAACCATTTTTTTTTTTCATGAGAGGAAATAATTAATCCAAATTCAAGCCTCAATATATATATATATGTTTACATGTCTATAGTAGTATATGTGTCTATATGACTTTCTTGAATTTATTCTTTCATGTCATTCACACATTTGAACATTTTTTTCTTATTTGCTATAGATTATAAACTTTTGGATTTAAAGTCAAAATACAGTGTTTCTTCACAATTCCTCATAGTCAAATGTATGTGACTGATATTCAGGATCTTTTTAGTGAAAAACAAAGGTAAACTAGGCTGTATGAATTCTCATTCACTTCTGAGGTAGAAACAGCATTTTCCAAGAATGAAATACCTTCTTTCTCTGCTTTACTCTTTACTGCCATCTGCTGGTGTCTGATGTTTCAGATTAAAAATCCTTCAGGGAAGTCTATCATAGGCCCTTTCTGTTATAGAGAAACTGTAAAGACAAAAATTCTTTTAGGAAGTTCGTTTCATAGGAATAGGTGCTTTTTGATAGGTAAAGTTACTTTAAATGTATAATAAAATTATTAACATCTAGAAAGTTTCCATAATATCTACTATAATACCCCCTAAGCATTATAAGAGTTTCTAATTAAGCTTCTAGACCATCAGCTACAAGTTTTAAGGCATAAAATATAACTTCTAGCCAACAGTTTTTATCACAGTTGAATTACTAGGAAATTAATTTCAAAAAATTTAACAATATAGTACAATATTTCTGGTTTCATGTAAAATGTATATGCTAGCTTCTGAAAACAGAGCAGAAAATAAGAAAGCCATGGCTTCTATCCCCAGAAGATCGTTGCAAATACAAGGGTGAGAAAAAATAGCTTGACAGTTCATATGGAAATAATACAGTAATTATTAAGTAGTAATACAAGAATAAATGATGTTTTTCATACTCACAGCTGTAATCCTAGCTTTGCCCACTCCTGTATTGGTGAGGAGGTGGAAATTTCTCATCATTTAGGTTTTTTCCTAAGTTTACATAAGACACATCAACAAAATAAATTTTAAAATATATTTAACCTTTTTTAGGAAACTAGGAATTTTTCTGCATCTTGAATGTATTATTATAGTTAATACACATCAAATGATCTTTCTAAAGTCCTAATAGGGTGATTTAAATTTAGGCCTTTTGATATACTGTATTATTGAGTCTTGTATTCTTTGGTGACTTATTTGTAAGAGAATGAATTTAAATTTTTTTCATTTTTCAATTACAGTTGACATTAAATATTAGTTTCAGGTGTATAACAGTGATTAGATATTTATAACTTACATAATTATTACAGTATTGTTGACTGCATACCCTATGCTGTACTTTACACTTTGTGACTGTTTTTTAATAAGATTTTTAATTTATTTTTAAAGAGAGGGGAAGGGAAGGAGATGGAGAGGTAGAGAAACATCATTGTGTGAGAGAGAAACAGTTGCCTCTCACACGCCCCCAACCAGGGACCTGGCCTGCAACCCAGGCATGCGTCCTGACTGGGAATTCAACCAGTGACCTCCCAGTTCTCAGGACGGTGCTCAATGTACTGAGCCACACCAGCCAGGGCCTGTGACTGTTTTTATAACCCCCATTTGTACAGCTTAATTCCTTCCCTTTTTCCACCCCATCCCCTCCAACATCCTCCTTGTCTGGCAACCATCAATATGTATCTCTGTATCTATGAGTTTCATTTTTTTCACTTATTTTGTTTCTTAGATTCCACATATAAGTGAAATCATATGGTATTTGTCTTTATCTGACTTATTTCACTTAGCACAATACCCTCTAGGTCCATCCATATTGTAGCAAATGGCAAGATTTCATTGTTTTTTTTTATTGCTGAATAATATTCCATTATATATTATCTCTCAGCGGACATCTAGAGAGCTTCTGTGTCTTGCCTATTGTAAATAAATAATGCTGCAATGAACAAAGGAGTGTGTGTATCGTTTTTGAACTGGTGTTTTTTATTTCTTTGGATAAATACCCTGAAATGGAATTGCCTGTTCATCTGTTAGTTCCATTTGTAATTTTTTGAAGAATCTCCATACTGTTTTCCAAAATGGCTGCACCAGTTTACATTTCCATCAACAGTGCATGAGGATTCCCTTTTCTTCACATTCTCCCCAAAACTTTGTCGTCTTCTTGAAAATAGCCATTCTGGCAGGTGTGAAATAGCTCATTGTGGTTTTGTTTTGCATTTCTCTGGCGATTAGTGATGATAACATCTTTTCATGTGTATTTTGGACATCTGTATGTCCTCTTTGTTGAAATTTCTATTCAGGCTCTCTGCCCATTTTAAAAATCAAATTGTTTTTTTTATTGCTGAATAATATTCCTTTATATATTATATATATTATGTGTTTTGAAGCCAACATATGTTCGATGTTGGGTTCTTTGAGTTTTCTGTATTTTGGTATTAACCCCTTATTGGATAAATCATTTGAAAATATCTCCTCCCATTCTATAGGTTGCCTTTTTGTTTTGTTGATGGTTTTCTTCTCAGCGCAAAAGCTTTTTTAGTTTGAAGTGATCCAATTTATTTTTGCTTTTGTTGCCTTTGCCTTAAGACATATGTAAAATATTGCTAAGACTAATGTCAAAGAGTCTATGTTTGCCTATGTTTTCTTCTAAGAGTTTTATGGTTTCAGTTCTTACAATTAAGTCTTTAATCCATTTCGAGTTTATTTTTGTTATAGTGTAAGATAGTGGGTTGGTTGTCATTCTATAGCATGTAGCTGTCCAGCTTTCCCAACACTTTTCATTGAAGAGACTGTCTCCCCATTTTATATTCTTGACTCCTTTGTCAAAAATTACTTGACAATATCAGTGTGGGCTTATTTCTGGGATTCCTATTCTGTTCCTTTGTTCTGTGTGTTCTTTTATGCCAGGACTATACTGTTTTGATTACTACAACTTTAATAAAGTTTGAAATAAGGAAATATGATGCATCCAGTTTGGCTCTTTTTCACGATCGTTTTGGCTATTTGAGGTTTTGTGGTTCCATACAAATTTTAGGATTGTTCTGTTTGTCAAAAATGCCATGGGAATTGTGATAGGGAGTGCATTGAATTTATAGATTGTTTTGCTTGTATAAACGTTTTAACAGTATAATTCTTCTAATTCATGAGCATGGAGTATCTCTCCATGTATTTGTGTCTTTCCAATTTCATCAGTGTCTTATAATTTTTAGTGTGTAGGTCTTGCACCTCCTTGGTAAAATTTATTCCTAGGTATTTTTTGATGTAATTGTAAATAGTTTTATTTTCTTAATTTCTCTTTCTGATACTTTACCACCATATAGAAACACAACAGATTTTTGCACACTGTATCATGCAACTTTACTGAATTTATTAGTTTTTTTTGTGCAGTCTTCAGGGTTTTCTATATATGCTGTCATGCCATCTGCAAATAGAAAAGTTTCACTTCTTTCTGTTTCAGATGCTATTTGTTTTTCTTGCTTAATTGTGGTTAGGGTTTCCAGTACTATGCTGAATAAAAGTGATGAGTGGGCATTCTTGTCTTTTTCTTGATCTTAGAGGAAAAGCTTTGTTTGTCACCACTGAGTGTGATGCTAGCTGTGGGCTTGTCACATATGGCCTTCATTATGTTGAGGTATGTTCCCTCTAACCAACTTTGTTGAGGGTTATCATGAATGGATGTTGAATTTTGTCTAATGCTTTTTCTGCATCTATTGGGATGATCTTATTTCCATTCTGTATTTTGTTGATGTGATGTATGGTGTTGATTTTGCAGATGTTGGAACTATTCTTGTATCCCTGAAGTAAATTCCACTTAATCATGGTGTATGATCTTTTTAGTATCGTTGAATTCAGTTTGGTAATATTTTGTTGAGGATTTTTGCTACTGTGTTCAGCCTGATCTTCACCTGTAATTTTCTTTCTTCCTTCCTTCCTTCTCTCCCTCCTTCCTTTTGTGTCCTCCTCTGCTTTTAGTATCAGAGTAATGCTGGCCTCCCAAAATGAATTTGGAAGTGTTCCTGCCTCTTTTCAGATATAACAGTCTATTTTATGCTGATAATTTAACTTTAGTTGTATACAAAAATTCTACCCTTTTCTCTCCCCTTTTATGTATCTGATAACACAATTTGCATCATTTTGTCTTGTGTATCTATTCAAAGTTATTGTATTTTTACTACTTTTATGCTTTTACTTTCGTACTGGATTTACAAATGATTTACCCACCAGCATTACATTGGAGTATTCTGAATCTAAGATATTGCTGATGTAAGAAACATCCAAATGCTTAAAGAATGAAAAAAAAAACCCAAAACTCATCCAAGAACATTTTTTCATTGCTTTTAAAGAGAGGGAGGGTGAGGGACAGAGAGATATGTGGGAGAGAAATATCGACTGGTTGCCTTCTTGTACATGCCTTGACAGGGGACCAAATCTGCAACCTTCCAGTACAACCAACTGAGCCCCACTGGCCAAGACCAAACCTGCAAAGAATTTTTGTGAGGCTTTGAGCCAAAATGGTGACACTGACAGAAGCAATATCTCAAATGCTCCAAAGAATGAGTTTTGCATTTCTTCTATGTATTTAAAATTAAGGAGGGAACATAGAAAGATTACATGATGGTAGGAAAAAGCAAGGCGGGTATTGGGTTACAGGATAATTAAAAAGATTATGTGCTGTCTGAGGGCGGTGACATTTATATCAAAGGCGTGTTAACCTAGACACATAAGAACGATGCACAGGGACAGTAAGGCAGGGATAAACTTATACTAAAAAATTTATGTGCCTGGGGCATGACTCTCCACCATGACCTGCTTAAAAATTTATGTTCAAATCACCCTGTGAGGTTACTTTCTGTAGAATCCGTTTTTCATTCACAGTCTTAACCTTTGTCAGAGCCTTTTACACTGGCATGTTTTGTTACTAATTAATGCTCCTTTTTTGTTTCAGCTTAAAGAAGCCTCTTAACATTTTTTATAAGGGCAGTCTAATGGTGATGAACTTCTTTAGCTATTGCTCATCTGAAAAACTTTCTCCTCTAATTCTGAAGAATTTTTAATTGCAGTTTTTCTTTTTAATATTTGATACATATAACATACAGGCTCCCTTCAGCTGAAAATCTAATTATAGTCTCATTGGGGGTTCCTTTGTATGTAACAGGTTGTCTTTTTCTTGCTGCATTTAAGTAAGATTCTCTCCTTGTCTTTAACTTTTGACAATTTAATTATGTCTTCTGGTCTCTCTCTAGATTCATCTTCTTCGGAACTCCATGGGCTTCTTTGCTCTAGACGTCTTTTCCCAGGTTAGGGAGGTTTACAGCCATTATTTCTTCAGATAGTTTTTGTCCCTCTTCTTTGTGTGTAACCTGTATGATGCAAACATGCTCCGCTTGATGATGTCCCATAAGCTCTCTTCACTTTTTTTCATTCTTTTTCTGCTTACTACTTTGATTGGATGAATTCCTTTGTGAATTCGCTAATCCTTTTTTTTTTTTTCCTGCTTCATCTAGTCTGTTATTGGCCCCACTACTGCATCTCTCAGTTGTTACTGTAGTCTTCACCTCTGTGTTTAGTATATTCTTCATTTCTGTCTCTGTGAGAAATTTCTACTTCTCTCATGCACTGTGAGACCTGATCTTGTTGAGCATCTCTATGACCATATTTTCATGAAAGCCTTTTTCTGAGTTTTAGCTTTTTAAAAATATTTTTATTTGGAACATATACCCGTTTCTTCTTTTTCCTTGACTGTTGGTTTCTATGGATTAGATAAAACAGCTGCTTCTCTGTCTGAGTGGTGTACGTGAACTTTATTGTTCAATTCTATTGTAGTTCTTGGCTACCTCTCAAATCTTTGTGATTGTCTAGGTGTTTTTTGTTCTAAATTAGTTCCCAGTAGTTGAGGGTGTGCCAAAACCTGTCATATTGGGAAGGGGAGGAGCTCAATCAGCATTTAAGATACAAGCTGTTTGGAAGGCATACCCTCAGGTAGCAGCTTTGAAAGTATGCAAATATACCACTGTTGGAGGAAGAGTGGGAGGAGGGTGTTTCTGTCTGCTCTCCTTGCACTGAGCCCTAGTGGGGTGAACCAGTTATGAGCTTTTTATTTGCCACAGTCCTGTGGGATCAGCAAATGTAAATACTGCTTGGTTACCAGGTGAGCAAACTGATGCCGTGGCCACAAAAGCTGGGGCGCCAGGTGTGTGCAAAACCTTTTCTGGAAAGTACAGCATCCTCAAGTGAGACAGAGGGGCAACGCAAAGCGAGTGCTCTCCTCTATGTTCCCTGAGAGCTACTGCTGTCAGCTTCTAGATGTGTGTTAAATTAGAAGCCAAAACCTTAAGTTGAAGCCTTTAAGACTGCAAATCGGCCTCTCACACAGAGGCACTGGGTGCATTTCAGCACACCGCCGCCTTTGAGCGGCGCACGGGGGTGGGGAAGGCCTGTTAAGATGTGAGGTCCAAACCTTTCGCTCCTCTGAGAAACTGGGAGTTTTGTTCTAGTTGTGTCATTGCACCAGAGGTGACTTTAATACCATATTATGCCTCTGTCTCTCCTATCCATTTCATTGTGGGGGTTTTATTGTTCACCTGATGTACAGTAGTCACTCAGCTAGTTTCTGGATTTCTTTCAGAGGGAATTTTCTGTATGTGGCTATAGATTTTGTGTGTTCATGAGAGGAGGTAAGTTCAGGAACCTCCTATGTTGCCTTCTTGTACTGGAACTTATTCATTTTTTAACCCCCCACCCCCCTCCTTTTTAACCTCCTCAAATAATATGTCTGGCATAGCACTTGTTTAATGAATAGTTCTCTATCAGTAGTTAATTAACATGGAACTTTTTTTTTTTTTTGGTGGACATTAGCACAGGTCTTTTTGAATGACTACTAAATACCGGAACAGGAAGCTACTAAATAATAGAGTCTTGGATTCATCATTGATATGAGCCGGCTGGCATCAGCCTCGGTCGTAATTTTGGTTAGTTATCACTCACTAAATATATCCAACAAATCCATTCAACGTAAAAAAAATGACTTGAGCCAGTGAATCCCTAACATTTTTTATATATCAATAATACATTTATACTTAGGTTGGTGGTTGACCTAAATTTTGTCATTACTCAGTTTGAAAACCAGCTTATTCACAAGAAATATCGGGGTATATTTAAGTTTTGGTCTACGAGTAAAGTGTATACTAACCAGAAATATTATTTCCTTTTTATCTTCAGAGTCCATTTTTTTCCTTTAGGTATTATAGAAAATTTAATATGCATTTGGTTAATTTAACCTTTGTATTATTTCTTAACTGTCACAATAGACTGAATACGTGTAATTTAAGACATTTACCTGAGTTTGTTTGTACACATAAGGATTAAAACTAGACTAACTACTGTATAAAAATCTGTTAAAATGGTTTGAAAAAATACTACTTCTTCATTAAAAACTTTCTCATACTAAGTAGCTTTGTAAATGTGTCTGATAGGAAACACTGGAGTAGCTCTTTTCTGATGAATGTACTTCAAAGAAAATTTGTGCTTTGAATATTCAGAAAACAAAAAACCAATTTAAAGGACACTTACAATATAAAAGTCATTATACAATAATTATTTCACTTTATTTTTCCTTAATCATATACTTTAAGTAAAAAAGATAGGAAAGATGTTCAATAAAAACAGGGAAACTGAGATAGGCAAGCATCATTAATGCCAAAACAGAAATTCCAAATGGTTTCACACAGCCGCATAATTAAGCGCATCGAGCTGTCACACCCAGCTGCCCAACGACGCGCGCTCTGCTCCGCTAGGACTGCGCTGTTGCCCGGGGCCACGTGCACACCAAGTGGTGCTGCGGACAGACAGCGCTCTTGGAGCTGCTCACGGCACCAGTGTGGCCATAAAAACCTTTCATTCTGTCAGCTGTTTTTTAATCACCCAATGACACTGATATGATTGAAGAAAATAGCCTCCTGATACATATTACTAATACGGTACATATTATTTAACATGACTCTCAGGTGGCACTGGCTTCAGAGCCGATCCCACAGGTACATACTTAGGCCAAATTACAGGATATGTAATTTTACTACTTTATGTACTGCTTAAGATGCTTTTCAGTTAAATTTGGATTTACAAGTAGTATACAGTTACTTATATACTGGTTTATGGACTCAGTGTCGGAACCGTGAGTTACATAACCTTGGGAGACGGGACGATGCCTTCGATTCCCTTTGTACTCTCCTCACGGTCCAGCGCAGTGGCATTCACGCACCTGGGACAATGATTCGGTCAGTATTTACCGGGACTCCCTTAGGCATTCCACTTTGGGATTCTTGTAGAAACAACCTAATTTAAAGAATTTTCTAAGCTTTGAAAATTTAATAAATAAAAGGCACTTGCCATTACTGATCATAATTCAACAAAGTTAAATTAAGGCTCAAAGTGGCGATTCTTCTATATGTGCCTATGTGTGTAAAATGAAATCTAAGATAAGGACTTAAGAAATACACTGAAACAATACGGGAGAGACTACAAAGAATAGGGTTACACTTGAAAATAAAAAACCTATTACTTTTCTATAAACTAAGCTGTAAAAGATTTATAAGGAAATATTGGGGAAGGAGGTAAAGCGGTATTACAAAAATAAAACTCTTCCAATATAATAAAGCATAATCCTAATAGGTTTTTGGGAAACTGACCTAATTCACTGACCTCTTTAGCTATACTGGGGTTTTTACCATTCCATATACTCTGAAGTATATCTAACAATGTTTTGTTAAAATGCAAAGAATCAATATTTGGATTGAGTCTGAACAACTGAGAAACTAAAAGGTCCCATCCTTAGATTTATATACTTAATTTTCTTAGAAAAATAACTTGTTATTATGCCACTATATAGCTGAACATGGCAGCCTCCAACAGTAACTTAATAATTGGAATGACCGCAGCATCATCATGAATTATAGTGAAACAAAACTGCAAAGTTATTTTTCCTGTTTGAATGCAGAGATTAGACAAGAGTAAAATATAACTATGAAGAAAAAGGCAAATGTAAACAAAGGATACACATCAAGAGTCCAGAAGGCAAAAACATAAATATTAGAAAGGCGCTTCAAAAGTTATTTGCTATCACAGGAAAAACTTTTATGAAAAACACTTAGAAAATAAATTAAGACATATCTTTAAAATATAGAACTCTAAATATGTGATACATTTGGGATATTCTACAGTGTCCTGTTAATTGCTATACATATTTTTTTCTGCAGGTATTTCTGAATGCTGTAGACATCTATAGAATTTGTTTACTTACTGTAAAAAATTTCTCAATTGTGAAAAATTAAAATCAATTATTCAACCATTAAGTAAAGAAAGAAAATGAAGAATTTCTTCACTATAATACATCATGAAAACAAGGTATCTGTTTATTTTGCCACATCATGTTTTTTAAATGAAATATGCGATTAGAGAATCAATTTTAAAGAATTTTTAGAAGAATGGGTGACTGAAAACAAGTTCTCCCTTTTCAGGCACTCCACGCCACTTTCGGTGATGAAGTTCACATTGTACAACTTAGGCATATGTACTAGCAGAGGAGGTTCATGTTCAAGCCGGCCGCCCAAACATCCTTTCCAGTGGTCAGCAACCTATGGCTCATGGGGTGAATGGGGCTTGTGGCCTGTCAGTGGACGGCCCTCAGCTGAGAATGGTTTTTACATTTTTCAAAGGGTTGTAAATAAAACAGTAACACCATATGTGACCAAGAACTGCATATAGTCTACAAAGTCTAAAATATTTATGATCTGACCCTTTATAGAAAAAGCTTGCAGACCCTTCATTCATACCAATGTTGTATAGAATTTAGATGGTGCAATTACAAGTCCAATATAATGTTCTTCTGCTCCCACCACGAATGCAGTAACAGTCTAAACAGATGTATTCTGATGCCACTTGCCAGAATTTCTTTTCAATTTTTTCTTCATCTTCAGTATCATTAAAGCTCATCCTTCAATAATAATGTAAAAGTAATTGAAAGAGAAAAGAAGTATAATATTAAAAGAAAGTAAAACACAATAATATAAACTAACCAAAATTTTACCTTCTCAAAAACAATTACTTTACATATCTTATATAATGGATCACCACATAAAAAATGTACCTCGCCTACCTATAACAATGTTAGGGACAAGGGTATCAGATGGTTCTTACCCTCCCATGGCGGCTGCTACCAATTACAGTTTTACACTTTCAAAGTCGTATTTTGATGTGCTCTTTAACTTAATTTCAGCTAACATATTCTGATTTATGAGTAGCAGTGTTTTCTATTTCAAATGTTTGAGATGAGTCATAATTTAAAAAATAAAGTGAGTTGAAAAAAAAGCTAAACTATCAGAAAAACATTTTTGTTTACCAAAACCAAGAAAATAAAGATTCATAATCATCTTTTCCCTCACTTTTAGATTTGGATAAAATATAATTCAGGCTTGAAGGCCTTCTATATTGGGGCCTGTGGTTCTAACAATTCTAGAGCCAGACCTCTCAGCCCCTTCCAGGGGCTGTACTGTTCCTTTGTCCTTTCACCTCACAGGAAAAGAATCCAAGAACTCTCATAAGTCATTGCATTAAATTCCATTCAGAAAGCACTCTAGCATTCATGGACTCTTTGGTCTAAGTCTATCCTAGACTGACAGTGATTTAAAGACGACAAAAATAAACAGCCTTTCAAAAGAATAGCAGGAAAAAGTCTGCACTGCTTAATAGGTTAAAAATTCAAGGAGAGGCCAAGATGAATACAGGTTCAAATATATCCTGACTATACCAAGAACAAAAGAATATTTACTATCCAAATATGTCAACAGGCTCCAGAATACTTATTCCTATGAAGTCCATGATTTTTTTTTGAACAAAATTTAAATAATTTCTGGCCACAGTCATTATTTCTTGTTAAATGGTTTTACTTGTCCAAATTTCTAAGCATTTCAGTGTCTAGAGACTACACTCTGATTCTCATATTTTCCAAAGAAGAAATTTCCAACTACTTACTATTTTTTGAAGCTTCATTTTACCTGTTTGTTGATACATATAAAATATAAGAATAAGTTTAGATAATGTCTGTCAAAGTCGGTGCTAGACCCAGCCCTTACCTTATTTCTTTTTCCATGTTTCTGGAGATTTTCCAATTTTTCATATACTAAGTTAGCGATCTCTTTTGCATCTCTGGAATCTATTTGCTCTCCCCAAATATTTCTCTAAAATTAAAAAAACACTTTTCTTATAATCTTTTAAATATCTAATTAAAACATGACATTTCCATCTATGAAACTCAATTAAATAGTCCTTAAAGTTCCAAGTGCTTGACACTCAAATTTCTTCAAGAAAATAATGCTACAAAAGCATAGTTAACCCTTATTTACCTGAAATAAATACTAACAATACTGTTATGGGAACATGTAAATCAATTTCTTGGAAAAAATGCACTGCTAACTCCAAATGCCTCAAAACATCTCAATTATATAAGAAAAGATATGCCCAGAGGACTTGAATCATTCTAACCGAACACAATCACTGGCACAGACAAAACCATGGCTAACTATAGCAATGGAAAACAGTGTATAGTCCTGGTTCTTATCCGCCCACAGCAGGAAGCTGGCTAAAAAGCAAGAGAGGGAATAGGTCAATGTACCCAACTCTTGCTTATTTGGGACCTGAAGCCACCTGTTTCCTTCACGCGGGCAGGGAACCCCGCATTTGTATGTTAGGATTTTGTTTCTTTGTATAACCGCCCACCTTGGTTTGTATTTGTTTATTCCAATCGTTATCTTGCTTTGGCCTTCTCATCTGGCCTGGACTTCTGGATGCCACCCCTGTCTTTCAGTTTGGACCGGGACATTCTGGGTCCTAATCTGTCCTCTGAACTCCTCTAGACACATGGTAACATCTTTTCAAAGAGCTCCCTCTAAGGCCTGATCATTGCTCTGAGTGCTGATTATACTGATATTTCTCCAACATCATTTTATACAAAAAAAGACACCATTTATGTCACCGATTTCTCAGCTGTTTTAATAATTAGGAAGTAGAGCTAGTAATTTCAAAGGAATGATGATTCAGGCTCAGGTATAATCTCCTTTCCCCTCAGGTGATGTCTACCCTAGGCTGTTCTTAAGATGGTTATTATAGCCTCTTGGACAACTCACAATTATTCACTGCAAAATCTAGATGTCTGATAATTCTAGATTTCTGAAATTCATCATTTAACTTATTTATTTAGTTCTATTTCAAAATGTATTATAATTACCAATAAATGAGATCTTAATCTGATATTCTTTCTCAAAAGTATATATTAAAATATTTGAAATAATTTTATATTTTACTGGAAAACATGAAAATAGTACAAAGTAAATATTCTATTATCAAAAATGTCATTCTTTTACTTGGGAAGACAGCAAAGGTCATAAGTATTTTCAGTCAGCAATTAGACTGGCTGACAGACATATCCTTGTGTATTAATAATCATAGAAGTTATCACCTGAATTTTAAGATACATTGGTAGATGTCTAGTTTCTTCTTGGTGGGGGGTGGGGGGGGAGTCACTGGCCCAAAAAAGTAATTTCTACTGAACCAAGGGACCCTAACTTTTATCTTGTAGTCTAAATCATTAATAAATATTAATGTTCAGGTGCTAAGGTTATTGCAAAAGTACAATAGTATACTATCCTTTCTTGGAAAAAATAATTAATTATAAAGGTAATATATGTTAATTCTATAAAAATAGGGAATATAAAACTTCACAGAAAGTAAGTACCTTGAATTCTATCACCCATAGAAAACCACTATTATTATTTTGGTCTGTCATTTGAATAATTTTCCTGTTCATGAGTATAGCAATTTTAAGGTAATGGAGATCATATCAACTGTGGAACAACAAAAAATTTTTTAAATTATGTAGTATATATGTAAAAGGATGTTGTTTCAGTAATATATGCAACAAAATAATGACAAAGGGAGAAGAAACTACAAAAAGACACTCTCAGACTAAAAGAAAAAACCTTCAGTGCTCAGACTGCTAAAGGAAAGGAGCAGAGGAAAAGCCTGAACGTACCTTTGCTCTTTCATAGGGATAAAATCTAACAGTTGGATAAGCTCTGATACCAGCGTTCTGGCATATTTGAGCATAAGCCTGACAGTCTACTTTTCCAGCTTTCACTTTTCCTTTAATCATCTGAAAAAGAAAATAATCATTTATTATTCTCTTTGGCATAAAGTATTTTGGCAACCACAAAGCCAGGTGGTACTAAAAATTTCAAATCTTTATAAACCTGAGGATTTGTCATTTAAAAAACTTAGTCCAGTCAAATAAGATTGCTTCTGAGTGCTTACTGGCTCTTTACTTTCCTATTTGTCCAGCACCACCTCTCCAGATGCAAATAGACTCTCCTCTGCCTTACCAAGTAAATTGTGAAGCTTTACCCTGAACTGTATCAACTTCTTCCTGGTAACCACGCCTTGCCCGTCATGGCACACACATCTCCGATTCTGTCTGCACTCATCTTGTGGAGGGCTGACTACTTCAGCTACACTCTCCAGTCCCCTCCCTGTCAGATCTCTCACTCTCTTAAGCATATACAAATACGATCAAAAAGGATTCCTTTCTAACTTCAGGGAAGGGGAACAGGGAACATGCAGATGAAGTGAAGCTTCTAGCTGTTAAAATTAGGTAGGTGATATTATAATCCAAGGCAGAGAAGATGTTAGCTAAATTTTTTAATAAAGAATAAAATCTACTGCAAAGATCAGAGTTACAAAAATGAAATAGTTTTAAAATTCAGAGAAAATGTTTAAGAAAAACAAATACTTAAAATGTTTTTAGCTAATTATTAAAACATGCATGTAACTACAACTTACTTAAGTAGCTCAGACAAGACTTACCCTAGCCAAGAGCTCAAACTCTGGAGCAAAATTTTGGCAAGGTCCACACCAAGGAGCATAGAAGTCAACCACCCAATGGTTTTTCCCTTGTAAAACTTTTTCATTGAAGGTCTGAGGTGTTAGGTCTACGGATGCTTGAGGCAAAAATCTGTGGCGAGGAATTAATTATTTTTCATTATACAACACCAAATCAAACTTCTAAAATATAAAACTGCAAACTTTCTAAGTTAAAAATGACTTCAAAGAATTACAGTGTAATAAACCACAACTTTATCTTGGTGAATTGTAATTCTTTACTAAGTACTTTAAAATGCTAGAATTTCAAACAGCTCATAGTAAATTTAAGTACAGACATAAAAGGAAGGTCAACAGCATTAAATCCATTTCATACAATGATAAATATTTTAATTACTCACCCTAGACCCCAGATTCTCAGGGAATAGGCATCCCTATTCCAACCATTGTAACTACTGAAAAAAAGAAAAAAAATATGTAAGTTGTAAATAGCATTTTTCATTATTGGCTATGTTCAGAAAATAATATCACTGTAGCAATTTAAAAGATTTAAGTTTAGTCCAATGGCTTTAGCATCTCTCTTCTCAGGTATAACTAGATACAAACACTACTTACATGGCTCCCCAAATATATTTTTCACTAGCCATAATGTATTTTTGTGCTCCAGACCGACCTCAATGTCTGGCTGCTTGCTGGACATCTGTAGACCCATGGGAATGACAAAACTCAAAATGTCCAAGGCTTTAGTTTCTGAACCTTTACTCCCGTTATAAGTGTCTGTAAAATTCCTACCCACTTTTAAGAGCCCTATCAAAAGCTACCTCACAAATGCAGTATTTCATGATTTTTATCTCATAGCTGTGATCCCTTACTTCCTTGAAATCCATGGCTCATTTTTACTTTTTAAATATTCAATATAGTCTGCCTTGCTTTTTTTCAGTTTTCTACCTGAAAAACCATGTTATGGAAAACTGGGCACTGAGGCAGACCTGGGTTCAAACCCCAACTTCAAACCTTAGCAGCTGTGATCTAGGGTCTTTGCTATCTACAGTAACAGGAAGGGCAGTAATTTTTGTTTCTCAGGGTATGCATGAGGACTAGTGGAAATGTAAGAAAAGATCTAGTATAGTGCCTGGACCTTATCAGGGGCCTAGTAAGTGCTGGTTCTTTCTCTTCTTCCGTCCTCCTTGCCAGATTGTCAGTCTCATGAACAGCAGCCTGTCCAACTCTTTTCTCACCCTGTGCGGCTCTCATTTCCGCCCCGCCTTAACCAAGGGGCTCCCCCAAACTATTAGTTGGGTTAACTTTTATTTAGTTAGGATAACTTTTAAATTTTAATTGTACAAATAAAGGATTATAATAAATGCCTTCAAATTTTAGACAATACTTACTGATATTGATAACCTTTATTTGATTTGGGGGGGAAAAATCTTATCTCAGGGTATCTTTGAACATTTTCTTCAGCACAAAAAGAATGATACTGTTGGCAGTCTATGCTGCCCACATTGATCAGTCCCATTAACGTCTATAAAAGAAAAAGAAAGAGCTAAAGAGGTCCAAGTGATAAGAATTATCTCTATAATCATTTTATATATATTTGCAATAGAGAAACTGTCACTATGAGATGGTTATTATATTATTCATCAGTGATTTTCATAAAATAAAAATGAATAATGGCTTAACACATAACAGAACATAAACCGGAAATCTAGTTTTCCAGTTTATTAGTTAAGAACTTACTGCAATTATTGCATATTAAATAACTGATTTCATTTCCCTATTACATAGGGAAAATAGTTTATTCCTAAAATTCAAAGTATTAAAACCATGAACTCAGGAAGGTCTTGGCAATGGTATTTCAAAGAGTGACTCTGTCCAACGGGGACGTGGGCTGTGGGGAGCATACTGACTCATGCCTGAATTTTAAAATTTTAATGAAAAGAGCACAAAATTGTATTACCTCAAATGTTACGATGCCAGAAATCACTTTTAACTCATAGGTTTGTTAATTTTTTTATCTTAGAAATAAATACAAAATAGTTACTGAATTTTGCATTCTGGTATTTAAATAATTTCTTTCCAATCTTTCATGATTTATATAACACTATGTCTATTTGTATGAAATTTTAAAAATCCAGTGTGTTATAAATCAAGACAATGTTTTTGTTAAGTCCTATAATATTGTGAAAACCTATATATTTAAGATCTAAATAAAAAAGTAGATACATTTTATTAGAAAATAAAGGAGAACTTTGGGTCAACTTTGGCAGAAATTTGGTTAAATATGTACAGAGTGACACACAAAAAGAGAACTATTCTCTACTATTCATACCTAACAGAAACTCAGTTGAAATTTAAGTGGTATGATCAGAACTGTTATTAAATAAGTTATAATCTATAGGTGGGTTTACACATCTCAGTTTCAAAATAATTGTTAAAATAAACATCCTTAGTAAATGTTAAGATTTAAAATAAACTATACTATACCCGGGCCATTCTTTTCCACTCTGGCATTAAAACTTGACATGGATGACACCATGGAGAATAGAAATCCACCATCCAGACTTCGTCATGTTTTCTTTGTTTAACTAGTTCATTGAAAGTAATTGGTGTCAGGGAGATCACTGAAGGGTTCCTAAGATCCTAAAGGCAACACAGCTTTCATTGTAACAGATATAAAAAAAAGAGTTGTTCATATATTCTTGGCAAATTGCTGGTATCTGTCATTTAGAAAAAATTGTTTTTGAATAATAAAAAGATACTTAAGGATATTTTAAAGAGAATCTATAGTGAATTACTTTTAAAAGGAAGAAATAATCCCTAATTTATTAAGTTTGGATTTTGACTGTCAGTCTTCTTAAATCAAGGTATATTTTGTTCCTATTTTCTGTGTATCACTAAAATAAAGAGGCAACTTTGTTTAAGATTATAAGTAGATGAGGCAAGATTTCCAAGAGCTGCCCAGATGTTCACGTAAGCCATATAGTTTAGTTCTGAAACCAATGAATGGTTTGGAAAATGACACTTTAATTAACAATGGAAAGCCTACTCTATTTTCCTGACATTCTGACTGGAGCTACAGTACAACCTCTCTACAGGTTACTTGTTCCAAATGCTATTTTAACAAAGCTTCAGTCTATCATGATTGGGTAATATTAAGGGAGATGTTAGCTTCACTGGGGAACACAATCAAAACCAAAAACTATTATTCTGGAGAAGGAAGGAGAGAAGAGTAGAACAGAGACTAGAATGGTCACTATATAAATAATAAGCTAAATTTTTTCATTCTTTGGAAGCCCCTGTTAACTATTTTAGCCAAAGAAGACTATTAGTGGGAAAAAAGGAGATGCTATAGATAAAGGGTACTTCTGTGCTAATCACACAGGTGTGGCCTAGCTGTCCAGGTTTGAAAGAGACGCTCCAGTCGGGGTTGGGTTAGGTTGCCCTTACCCACCCCACACATTTCCTGGATAATAATGCGCTTCCTCCTATCTCATCTATGTGGGGCCTAAAAGAAATAAGCTCTGGTGGTTCTATCTGAGAAAACATGGAGGTGGGGGGGCAGTGACAAAGCTTTATGAAAGTATAACTTCATGTATTCAATAAGTAGTTGTGTCTACTAAGTACAAGTCACTTCACTAGGTACTACACAAAACAGACTTATTCTTAGTGTTTATAGTAAGTATATAATAAGAGTAGAACATTAGAAAAATTTAAGAAATTCACTTTCTTGTCAGGAAATAAAGTTTTGGCACAAAAAGAATAAATCCAGTTATTAAACAATTAAATATTTGTATGACATGTATACATACATAGGATTTATAGCCATGAACTTAATTTACATTACCTCTATACTTTATAATACTATAGAATTAATTTAAAATATGTCTGAGACAACTGTAACTGAACAACAATAAAAAAAAAATACCTCTATGAACTCTAAGATCTGTTCGGCCGAGTGATGTCCTTCATATTCATGAACGTTGGACTGGTTGAACACCACTGTTGTTGGATAAGCCTGAATGTTATACTGTTAAGAATGAAAAGACAAACTAAACATGATTTTATACATTTAATCTATTTGTTTCAAATTTATAACCAGCTTGTTTTTATTTAAGTAACAAGATTAAAAAAATCCACTGCTAAATGGCTGGTGACTGAAAAATTTTAGCCTGGACAACTTTTGCAAAGGAAATGGTCCTAGTGAATACCTAACCCTTATTTATAGGTACTCCATCAGATATAAAATCCTCAGGCATGACACAGAGAAGTGAGTAGGGGTAATTATGAGCTTGGAGCCTTTTTACCCTCCAGAACCAAGATGCATGAGGCTGTAAAGAGCAGGCTAATTTCTAGCATAAGTCATTTCTGAAGCCATAATAAAGATTCCAATTTGTCTAGAAGTAGAAGCAAATCAAGAAAATAGAATAGCATGAATAAAGCACAACTCTAATTTAGGTTCAAGAACTATGAATCATGTCCCAAGAATGTGGCCGTTTTTATATACAAGAGAGCTTTTATGGTACAAAAATATAATTACCTCCTTAGAATTAACACAAACTAAGGAAGCATTTCTTTTAAGTTTTAATTTTTACTTATTCTTTAAAAAGTTATAAAGAGATCTGTAGATTTGCTGTAGTTCAACTTTACATCTTTAAACTTGACAAACTTATTAGCAAAGTGGAATCTCTGACTAGGATTCAAGAATAATTTTAGATTTTATTTATTTATTGTTAGAGAGAGGGGACCTGGCCTGCAACCCTGGCATGTGCCCTGACTGGGAATTGAACCGGTGACCTTTCAGTTTGCAGAACAACCCCCTAAGCCACACCAGTCAGAGCTCAAAAGTAATTTCAGAAAACACAATGAAAATATTTATCAAGCTTTTGTAAAATGAGTGCAAATATCAATAATTCATTACATTAACAAAATAATTAAACCTAACATTTAACAAGCACTTACTATGTGTCTAGCACCTTTTCAGCACTTAAACATGTAGTTTCTAATCTGTTTCTCACAACAGTGCTACTGAACAGCTAAAATTACTAAATAAACTTTACATATGGGGAAACTGAGGTTTTGAGAGGCTAAGTGACTTGGTCAAGACCAACCAGTTAGTGAGTATTGAATCCTGGCATGTTCCGGGTGAACCAATACCATAGTTTTATACCCTTGCATTTCACTCAATTACCTGTAGGTTACTTAATAGTTGAGATAAAAAGTAGAAAAGCTAGGAGAATTCAAATTAAGATAATTATTGTATCTTTGCTTGGCATCTTTTTCAGAGTCACATACATGGCATTCAAAACCAAAGGCCTATTTCTTTCATTTTAAACTTACTTTAATAAAATTTTTGAAAAAAAAGTGAATTATCTAACAAATACCCACATATCCCTCCCCTATATTTAAAGGAAGATTCACTTTTTTGCCACACTGGCGGACTGTTGAATTTCTCTTTCTTGATCACATTTCCTTCCGTTCTTGACACTAGGAGCAACCTGTAATGTTTGAGCATTTAAAAGCTTTCTGTAACTTTTACTCTTATACTCTTATACTCTTTTTATATTATCCTGCAACCTGCTTTTTTCCCATTTTACATTGTGTTTTTGAGATTTACCCATGCTGGTAAAGATAGATCAAGTTTTAAATAATCTACTGTGTGACTGGATAATTAATTTATCCATTTACTTGCTATTGTGAGATTTCTAAATTTTTTGTTAATTTGACAGATGGGGAGGGTATAGGGCTATTTTGGTAATTTGTACTTTCTTGATGAATAGTTAAGTTGAACATTTTTCGCATTTCTTAGATTTCCTCTTTTGCAAAAATGTCTGTAAACTTTTTTTTCTATTAAAAAAACTGATTTATAGTCTTTAAATATTCTGGACACTAAGGCTTTGTTAGTCATATGTGCTGCAAAAACATCCTCAGCCTGTTCTCTTAAGTTTATAGTGCCTTTTTGGCAATAGTTTTAACATTTAATGTAGTCAATTCATATTCATTGGTTTTTATATTTAGTTTGTTTTAATGTGTGGGTAGAATAAGATTTTATTCCTTACACAGATGTCATAAACATTTCATCCTACATTTACTTCCATTTATTTTTAAAAAAAGTTTAGTTTTTATGAATTTTAATTTAAAATACACATGAAAGCATAGAATAGTAGTCTCATATACTCTTGTCGCTACAACAGTCATTCACTCATGGCTACTCTTAATTCATCTATACCTCCTTCCATTTTAGTCCTACCCCAAGATTATTTTAGAGAAAATTCCAGATAATTTATCATTTCATCCAAAAATATCAGTATATTTAAAAAATAAGGACTTTCCCCCAAATATAACCACACTATCATTTTCATACCTAAAACTTGACAATTCCTAAAAATCATCAGATAGCTTGTCAGTGTGCAAATTTCCCTAATTAGCTCTCTATTGTTGTAGTTGGTTTGTCTGAATTGCATCCACGTGAGGCCTAGACATGCATTTGAATGGCATGTCTTTTAAGTCTTTAATCTTCTTCCCCTTACAAAAAAATCTGTCCAATAAACTGCGTGCTTGTCCTATAAAGTTCTCTGTGCTGGATTTGCAAATTGCATGCCCATGCTGTCACTTAACCTGTTCCTCTTTGTCATTGGATTTTCCATACCCTGATAGATATGACAACTTGATTTAATTTAGATTTGATATTTTTTCCCCAAGGCTATTTTACAGGGAGCATTGTATACTTTTATCATGAGGTATATAATTTCCAGTACTTCTTGGAACTAAAGAGTGAATATTAATTAACCTCATATCTCATTCATTATTTTAATTTCCTTTGATTAGCTACACTATTGCAAGGAAAGCGAAAGAATAAAGCTACAGACTGCTAAAACATATTAAGTTAAAAAAATATAAAGATCTTAAATAATTAAATCATGTTTTATCAAGTCAACTAAATATTTCCCTGAGTTTAAAAAATAAGACCACATCTACATCTAACTACATATATTATTCCATGTTTTAATCATAATTTTGTATCATTTATAAATTATTTAAACAATTTGTTAGTACTTTAAATGTAGATTTTGAAAAAGTTATTTTAATATTATATTAATTAGAATACGCTTTTAATACTTTGCCTTACCATGTTACAGAGTCCCTCATGAACTGTACAATCTAGTGTACCAAACTTAAGCTGACCATAAAGATGCTTTGATGCTTTTCGTAACTCTGGTAATAAAGCTCGGCATGGTGGACACCACTATAAAAGAAAAAGTATTCATAAGCACTGAGCCAAATGAAACAAAAAAACCCACATCATTTTTGCAATAAGCAATATGCTAAGTAACACAAACCACACTTAGTTGCAAATCTTATGCTTTTATACAGGGTCTGTCCAGAAAAAGTCCAGTCATTGTCAATATAATGAGAATGGTTTGCACATCGATGTAACCTGGCAGCCAAGGAGAATGGACTGGGATTCACATGTGTGAACAATGACAACTTCACTGCACTAGTCAGTGGGGCAGTAGACGCCACTGAGTGAGCATATGTACTGTATGGCCCTTACATTCAAAATGACTGATTAGAGCAATGGATCTGCATCAAATTTTGCGTTAAGCTTGAACATTCCTCCACAGAAACTATTTGGATGATACAAAAGGCTGCAGCTATGAGCAGCTGGTGACTGACAGCTTTATCACGACAATACGCCCACTCATGCATCATGTCTCTTGCAGAGTTTTTTTTTGAGAAACATCAAATCACCCAGGTGGCTCATCCCCCTACAGCCCAGATTTGGCACCCTCTGACTTCTGGCTTTTCCCAAAACTAAAATCACCTTTGAAAGGGAACAGATTTCAGACCATTGATGAGATTCAGGAAAATGTGATGGGGCAGCTGATGGCAACTGGGAGAACTGTGTGAAGTCCCGAGATGCCTACACTGAAGGGGACTGAGGCATCATTGTCCTATGTACAATGATTCCTGAGTCTTGTTATCTTCTTTAATAAATATTTCTGTTTTTCATAGTATATGGCTGGATACCTTCTGGACAGACCTCATATACTTAATCCTTAGGGAGGCAAGTACATTAGTGCTCTCTCAGACATAGTACATGGTAATAGGCAAAACTGAACAACATGGTTCTAGTACCATGGTTCAAGGTTATCTAGGAAATGTCTTTTGCTATAACAAGAGAAGATCTGACAATATTTAATTTTGACAAATAAAAATAACTTACAGGGGCAAAAAAATCAACAAGCCATGGTTCTTTGTGATTGGCAGGAAAATTCTGAGGTCCAAGTGTGGTAACATGAGAATGAACACTTTCTTTGGCAAAGGCAAGTATATCATATAGAATCTTCTTTCCTTTGAAATTGAGTAAGAGAAAAGTTAAAATCCACATTCTGCCTTTTATCCATAAAAACATTTCAAATTTCTTATGCTTAATATTAAAGAAAGAAGATAAACTTATGAACAAATTGATTTTGGTGAGGTTTAAATGTTCTGTAAGCTATACATACAGGGGGGGTACCGTTTCCTTTACTCTTCTGCTTCTGGGAGGACCCAGTTAAAATGTCAAAATCTCTTTGAAATTGTTGGTTCATCCTCAGAGGCAGAATTACAACTTCCTTGCAGTGTTCTTTAAAGGAGTTCTTTACCTGATCTACTCCTATGGTCTAACTCCTAATTCTGTCTCTTCAACCTAGACTTGCAGTATTAATTCAAAACCTGTATTACTAACTACCTAGTGGCAAAATTAACCTGGAATCATAAAACATTTCAAACACAGTATCATGTTCAAACGGAAGTTAGTTCCCCCCACAACTGCTTCTTACTTTCCCTATATTGGCAGTGGTATAATCATCTACTAGGTGCCTGAGTAAGATTCCCCAGAGTGATTCTTGTCTTCTTCCTTTGGCCTTGTATCATAACTCCACCCACCTATCTCTTGCCATCTCCAACCTCAATTGAGGCTACTACCTAAATGCAGTCTGGCTTACTGCAATAACGAAGTTGGTCTTTCTGCTCTTTCTTAACTAACCCATTTTATGCATTGCTACCACAAAAAACATTAATCGTGTTGCCATTGCCTGAAGATCCCATAGAGGGTCTGGCACAAGTAACGTCCTTTTTAAGTACAAAATCTTTTATTAGAAAATCATAAACATGTACTTCTGTAACATAACAATATCATACTCAAGCACACCATATGACATTTTAGGTGAACTGTTCAAATTAAAACTATAAATTATTATACCCCTATTATTATCCTACCAATCACACTCAAGCAGGCGTTACTTCTGCTGGACTCTGTACTTCTTGGCTTGACAAATAATAGCTTTCTCAACCAGCACATAGTCCGTTTTCCCATGTGCTCTTTGACTTATTCACTCAATAGTCAATATTAAGTCAAGTACCTATTATGTGTCAGACCCTGACTTAAAAGCCATAGGGCATGCAAAACTAAAAATGATACAGTTCTTCTCCTTGAGCTTATAGCCCAGTAGAAGAGAGACAATTTCAAAAATATTTCAATACAGTGATAATGACATCACATTCTCCTTTTTTTGTTTTTCTCTTCAGCTGCTGCTGCTTGAATTGTTTAATGAGTTCCCCTCTTTGCTTGTCCCTTAAAAGAGATCCTTAGGGCCCTGATCTTGTCTCTCTGTTCACGCAGACAAGCTTATCCTCCCTCAAAGCTTTAATGCCTTGATATGACAATTATTTATATTTATATTTTTAGCCCAAATTCCTCTCCTGAGGCCCAGTCCCCTATTCCATTGTGAACAGGAGGTGTCTACTTCATATCAAGTCCTCCTCCAGAGTTCTTCTCTGCAGTGAATGATGCCATCAGTTACTCGACTGCCAAATCACCAAGTCAGAAATTTGGGTTTTCTCCTTTTATTCTCCCACATCTAAACAATCATCAAGTTATAGTGATTTTGTCCTCCTGTTACTTTAAAAATCTGCCCACTTTTTTCCATCCACGTTCCATTATTTAGACAGGCAGCCACTCCTTCTTAGACGAATGACTGCATCAGGCTTCTACCTGCTCTCCCTTCTTCAGTCTTGCTTCTAGCTACTCCAGGCTGCCAGTCACCTTTCTAAAATGTAAAACTAGTAAAATCGTATCTGTGCTTAAACCCACGAATGCCTCTGCTGCTTTGCCCTCAGCACAGAGTCCACATTCGTTTATCTGACAGACGTAACATATAATTTGGATCCCTAGTGCCCTCTCCAGCTTCCAGTCTCATTCTTTTCTGACACTCACCATTCCAACTATCCTGAAATTCTTACTTTCTAAGAATAAGTGAGGCTCCCCCTTAGAGTCCATGAATACAACTGCTGGTTTCTTTGCTTAGAATGTATCTGTCACCTCTTTATTTAAGTAACCATTACTTATACTTTGGATCTCAATGGAGAGACTGCTTTCTTTAACCTCAGAAAATTATTCCTCCTAAGTGTAGCCCATGCTTATCTCTTGTGGCAGTCAGTCTGCAAAAGAGCCCCCAGTGATCCCTGCATCATGTACTCTTACCATCGTTGTACCAGGGTTGGTACATGTGACCAACAGAACATGGGGGATGTGGGATCCAATTATAACATATTGCTGCTTCTCTGTGTGTGTCCCTCTCTCATTATTCATTCTGGAGAAGCCAGCTGCCGTATTGTGAGCAGCCCTATAGAGAGACTCATGTAATAAGAAACTGGGTTCTCCTGACTATCCCATGAGCCAACAGGGAATCAAATCCTCCAGCTGCATTATGCCCTTCCGATGACTACAGCCCTCATCTACCTTGACCACAACCTCATGAAAAGACCTGAGCCAGAACCACTCGGCTAAGCATTTCTGATTTCCGAACACTAGACACTATTGAGTTAATAGATGTCATTTAAGTCACTGAATTTTGTGGTAATTTACTACTCAGAAATAGATAATACTCCTCACTTCAGACATTTTAAAATCTAACCATTGACTTGTCTGTTTTCCCTACTAGTCCATAATGTTCTTTAAGGTACAAGTTAAGTATAGTTCACAATTTTCCCCCTCTTCCTTGTATAACTGGCACATGCAGATGACCAATACCTATTTAAACCCAAAAAATGATATAAATTATGCTATAAAATTGACAACACATAAAAGAAAAGTACAACACTTGCGGATTCATGGTATATTTCCTGGGGGCAGGGGATGCTTTAGGCTAAATCTTGAAGGATGATTTGGAATTTGCTAAATAAAGGGGTAAGCAACAGTAGTTTACAGTTGTTCATATGGAAAATACAATAATTAATAAATAATAATATTAAGAATAAACTCTGTTTCATGTACTCACAAGTCTAAACCTACTTTTACCAACCCCTATATTTTGAGGGGCAGAAAGGAATATTACAATGCAGGAAGAAGAAAAATTCTGTATGAAGGCAGAGGAGTGAAAGAATATCGTATTTTCAAGGACCCACAAGTAGCTGGAGCTACAATTATTTGGAAGGGCAAAGATGAGAGATAAGGCCAAAAAAGCCAGCAGAGGTAGACTTTGAATGCATCCTGCTACTTTAACAACTATATACTGAGTTTCCTCCGCACCACGCATAATTCTAGGTGCTAGAAATAGTGATGAGCAAAACAGAAAAAGTCATTAATCCTATGAAAAGAAACCTGAACTTTATTTTAAAAGAAATCAGGGGTCAAGGAAGAAAAGTGACATGAGAATGTTCTAGATGTTCAAGGGCAACAAATGCAAATAAAACCAGTAACCAACTGTAATGAAGAAAGCTGGACAACTGTATCAGAGGATGATACAGTACATGAACCTGAAATAAGGCAGGAAGCACAGAGAAGAGGGGGCATCTGAGAAAGATTTTAGAGGTACAAAAGAACAGAACTCCTTCATTAAAACTGTCATTTCTAGCACTATAAGGAGGTAACATTTAATTACCTGTAAGTCTAGGCTTTTGAGTCAGACCTATTTGGATACAAATATCTACTTTGTCTAGTTACTGGTTGCTGTCATGGGCTAACAAGTTATTTAACCATTCTAAGTCTCGGTTTTTCCCCTTGCTGGATTATTGTGAAGATTAAAAAAAAATGAAAATGCAAAATTATTGAAAGGCTTTAGAACAATGTCTGCCTTAGAGAAAGTACAGAATAAACAGGTGTTATTACTAGGATTACCTTGCCAAGCAAGCTTTTGTTCATATAGTCTTATGGCCTAAAGGGACTCAGCTCTTGTTCCTCTGTATTTACTTTGGGAAACTGAGCAATCGAATGTTACCTCAATTCAAATATTACCTCCTGACCTGTACTATGCAGAAGCCTTTTTATTTGATTTTATTAACTTATACATAATGACCATTACAATGGTTTTCATATTTGTTATAGATCTTCCTCTCACTTGCACTAGGTATTTTAAGATTCTTGACAGCATAGTCCATGTCTTACAACTTAGCATGCCTAACACCTAAAGCAGGGCTTGTCACATAACAGGCAAAGATCTGTTATTCACTTAACTGTGTGATAGTTAACAGTTTGTCTCTTTTGCTACATTTCACCTTTTCCAGGACAGGGACTATGATGTTTCCTAGATCCTAGGAATTGGAACTTTGCTCAAATTCAAAGCTAAAGTCACAAACAAGCTGAAATGCAGCAATGTAATTACAAATTCAAGAAAGATGACAAAATAGCTAATGGAGATGTTTGGTAGTCTAGTGGAAGAAAAATCTGAAAGAATACCTATAAATTGCCTATAATAACTGAGATGATACATTTGGCAAATTGGAATGAAAACTGTAGGTGCTACTTACTTTTGTCAACAAGAAAGACACTTAAATTCTTCCCTAGTCTAACATGTCACTACAGTTCTTGCTGAAACAGTGATCAAGAGTAAAGAGTATTAAAAAAATATATTTCAAAATGTCTTTCCCCGCAAGAAACAAATTTACTGATAAGTGAGAGCAAAATTACTTATAAGTATGTCCATATAAGATAAAAAGTAAAATTAAAAATTACAGCCATACCTTGTTTTATTGTGCATCACAGATGTTGCATTTTTTACAAACTGAAGCCAAGACCCTCCAATAGCAAAACAATTGCAACTTGCTTTGCTGTGGTGGTCTGGAATCGAACCCACAATATCTCCGAGGTATGCCTATACTATTTGAAAATGGAGATAAATTTTTATCATTTTTTCCCTCTTACCATGATGAATTTCATATTCTTTGGTTCCTTGTCCTTTAAACACTGCTAGACACGGTTGAAAAACATAGAGATCATTACAGATGCTGGGTGCAGAGGAACAGTCAAACTTGCCAACCTAGAATAGAAAGAGAAGGTTCAATTTGATGAAAATAAAATCTTCTCCATACAATTAAATATTCATAAAGTTAATCCCAAAATACCATTACTCTAATAACAGTTTCTAAACAGAAGTTAATGGGCTGTAAATATAAGAGAGGGAAATGATTAATTTACATTTAACACCGAAACTCAATTTAGTTTAAAAAAAAAAAAGCCTCCTAGAGAGTTCAAAAACTTGAGGTTGTTTAAGAAAGCCACCCTTCTAAAAATGTAGAGAATATTTATATAATTTTGGGGTGGGGAGGAAAAAAACCTTTTCATGTGAGACCCCAGAAGCACATAAAAAACCAAAAAGGTTGACATTTTCATACATTATGGATGAAAACTAGTTATTTAAAATATAATTTTATGTATTAAATTAATATGAAAGTACACTAGCAAAAGCTGGACAGAATACATTTTTCTTACTTGAATATGTTCATTTTTAAGTAGAGTCCTTAGTTTTTTCAACTCAGGATCAGTTGAATTTCCATTTTCTCCAAAATAAAAAAATAAGAGCCATCGATGATGAGCCAAACGATCCTTAGAAGTGATTTAATAAATTAAAAAGTAATGTTAAAGACAGAAAATTCTAAGTGTTCTAATATTTACTTATTATTCTCATAAATTAACAATTCTAGCCATTACTTCAAAATAATGTCAAAAATTTGGACATATCCATATTCCTATTTTGTAGTTTATTTGGAATAATGCTATGTAAATCAATCACATAAAATTATAGAAGGGTAAGAGTCACTACATTATAAAATCTTAATGTAGACAACTGCCAAAAAATGGCTTATTTTATAATAATGTAAAAAATATTAGCTATATGGTTTTAAACACATAGGTAAAATGTTGGAAGGTGGGGCAAGTCAGATTTTCAGGTTTATCAAAAAGTCTGTTGGGATGACAGACTTAGCTCTGGAAGCACAAAAAAAAACAATGATTCTACTATTAACTATTTCTAAAGCTGCTTCTTAATTTTTGGTGATTAATATAAATAGTTTTGTAAGCAAGAACATAAAGTTCCAAATCAAATCCACAGTGGCTCTGTGATCAAAATCTTGCCTTTTTCTGACATTCCTGAAGCCTTTTAGGACTGGCTGGGTTTTACAAAATTACAAATCCTCCCTGTAACACCAGCAGCTCCAGCAGTTAAGAGTTTAACCTAGAGCTGACTCATATATAATCCTTTGAAACCTCTACTTTCTCTCTGGTGATGAATAAAGCAAATGCTGATTTAAAAATATTAAGACTTGAAATGTTACCAACATTACTATTAATGATTACAAAAATATTACCTCTAGTGTGTCTCCTGAAAGTAGTTCAAAATCTGGAAGATTATGCATTATTTCCCAATATATTTCTTTAGCATCCAGTGAATTAAGAAACTAGAATAAGAGAATCATATTGTAATCTTTTTAATCAACATCCATTTATTTTAGTGTCTTTGTTTTTTTCTTTTGTTTCCACAAAAGAATTTTTAAGAAAACTAGTTACAGAAGTTAAACAATTTTCAAGCTATTTATTCTAAATGTTGTCTTTCCCTCCTCTAAAAAAAGTACTATAATATTTTGGCAATTATTAAAAATTGCATAACTTGTCTGTTTCTTTAAAAATGTGATGTAAACAAATTCCATTTTAGGTGTTTTATTACTTGGAATTTTTTATTAACCAACCTGTGTATTCTATAATAATCCTCACAATAACCTGGAGTACTTCTGAATCATGAAGAAAAAGCTGTATTATATATTATGTTCAGTGCAATTTTAAGGCAAGCCATGTTTCATAGAATGGCAACACTTCACAAATTCCTTAAGAATTGTTAAAACACTAGAATATTTGATGATCCAAGACACTCATCCCATACCCATAATTAACAGGAATTAAGATATCTTATAACTGGAAAATTAGAATGGACCTTATTTATTACAAAGGTTTTCGGAAATAATGTCTAAAAATCATGAGTTTTGCAGAGTAAAATATACTGATAAAGATCTTAGTTTAAATATGTTTTAGATCTAGGTCTTTTTATTTAAAACAGAAACAACTTTAAAAAATCCACCTCCCTTCTAATACATCTCTTTTATTTCTGTCCACATTTTATCCTCAGCATATATTCTCACAGAATGACCTGCTGGTCTAATTCTCAATGAAACAACTGTTACTGCAGAGTGCAGCAGTGGTTATATCAAGAAATATATATGGGTTGAAAAGACAGTTTAATGTATTATCTTTCCTTACAAGCCATCCATGTTTGAAAATTCAAATATAGTATTACTTGAAAAATCTAAAACTCCATTAAAAATTTGTAGGAACTACCACTGTATTCACAAACTGTGCTTGATATAAAAGTAACCATATGGACTGGAACAATGGGAATAAGAACAGAAAACTCAGTTTTTTTCCTAAAAACTTTTTTTTAAAATCTATGGCATAAATATTTTGAAAACTCTATCTGAAATATTTTCGTTACTGAAGGCCCTGGGAGGACAAAGCAACAGAATTCTTTCATGCCTCGGCACTAGAGCTCATTCATATCAGTCACATTCATTATGAAGATTCACTGAAAATACCCTTATAGCAGCTTATAAATATGTGTGATGAATTCACTAGAACCTCCTTATAACCCTGTTTGTCTTAGTGTAAAGTTTGGTAGTTATATCTACAAAAGGATATTGTCAAGTCTTTAAATTTCACTTTCTGGATATGTTTAGCTGGCACAGTGTCTTATTATTATTATTATTTTTAAACTTGAATACTTTTAGAAGGGACAAGGACTATTTAATCTATCACTCTTGGTTATTACATTTCCAGTTGCTCATTTACATTTTCTAAGACCATATCTGAGCTTGCAGTTTACAACAGAAAGCCCAATGATCTCACTAAAATCTGAGTTTGTAGTTTACTAAAGATAAGACCCTACATTAACTGTTGGCTAAGGTATTGGCAAACCTCATCAACTGATGGCATAGGGTTAACAAAAACAAATTTCTGTAGGCAATCTGGCAATAGGAATTGAATTTAAAATTGTCATGGCTATCTCATTCTAAACACAAACACGCAACAGAAGAATTGCAAAAAGATGAACAAGATTGTTCATTACAACACTGCTTACAATAATAAAACAGAAACTTAAGTATCTAGTAAGAGAGGACTGAATAAGTATGTCGCCTTTAGTCTATGAATTACAATTCACGGATTGTTGATAACTACTACGTGTGTGTGTGTGTGTATACTGTATTTTCCCATGTATAATGCATACTTTTTTACCCAAATTTTTGAGGGAAAAATAAAGATGTCCATTATACATAGGTATGATTTCATAACATGGCTATAATAATGGGCACAAAAACGTGAATGTGCATTATACATGGAAGCACGTTATATATGGCAAAATACGGTGTGTATATATATTGTGCATTAGTACTATATATAAGTGCATATATATAAGTATATATACTTTTATATATATGTATTTATACACACACACACATATATATTTCATCAACTGAGATGGGGAAAACTGGGTAGAGCAGATTTATTAGGGACTATCAGGAATATAGCTACACCTAAGTTTGAGACATCAATTAATATCCCAGGAGAGAAGTTAGGCAGTATGATATGTCTGGAATGCAGGGCAGAGACCCAGGCCACAGATAAAACTGGACAGTCATCAGCACTAAGTCATAACTGTGTGTACACCTATGCAGAGATCTGGAAGGATATTTATGAAAGTTTGATAGTGCTAGTCTGTTAGTGATTTGGTTTTAGTTAACTTTGCATCTTTCTTTAAACATTTCTATACTGTTATGAATTTCTGTAATGAATATGTATCTTTATCAACATCAAAAAATTAAAATACAGAAAACTAAAATAAGTTTGTTTCTTTAATTAGAGTCTTTTATTTTCTTTTGGGGTTTCCTGGGACCTGACTGTATCTTATTATTTATCCCAACTCTTTGACAACTAGCTCGATCCTCATTCATAAAATCAGGGAGGTGAACCACACCGGTAGATCTCTAAACTAAGTTTATATCAGAACCTAACAGGGTGCTTAAAAAAAAAAGATACTGGGTTCCAGCCAAATCTGCCAATGATCTGTATTTTATACAAATAAATGGAAACCAGTGAAAATTCATTTAACCTAAGCATGTATTCCATACCTTTGGGGTTAAAAAGTATAATGGTTTATGCCAGTTAAAAATAATTCTTACAGCTGACTTTATAAACTGAAGTACAAACAAAACCCCAGAAAATATTTGTTCTAAATTATTAAATGTTCCACTCATATGATATAAACTGATTTATTTTCTTGCTCATTGTTTATAACAATGTATTTAAATGTGTGCATTTAAAGAAATTAAAATGATTCATACCAAAACACTGCTTTTCTCTTTATTATTTAAAGTGGCTCCAGGAGGAAAATAGGCAGTAGTACTTGTTGTAATATCCAAACTGGTACAAAGGTTGGCCTGGGTTGCACAGTCCATCCACCCTACATTAACAAGGCCATCCTAAAATGGAAAGAAACAAAAAAATAGGTTGTTTCACATGGGAAGAAAAAGTCAAAGGGATTTAGCTTTATTTAGAAAAAAGCAACTTTTCTATTGTAAATTAAACTGTGTTTTATAAAACACTAAAAAAAAATAATGCAGATTTGAATAACGGTATTATTAACAGGTTACTTTAAAATTAATAAGCTATGAATATTTGTAACAATTACAATATGACCTAATAGATATAAAATTACATTAAATATACATAGAAAGCATTATTTTTGAGTACACATAGAATTTTCATGATTTTCCTAACTGGCAAGATCCCAACCCACAAAGGGAGTTTCAACAACAAAGACTATTCCTCAACCAAAATATAATGAGAGCTGAATAAATAAAGTAATGAAACAAAAAAATAAAGTTTGGAAATGACAAAAACTAATACATAACTGTGGTTAAAGAGGACTTTATAATTAAATTATGGAATACTTAGCAGTAAATGACAACAAAAGTACCTCATGTCAAAACATACTGAACCCAGCTAATTAGTTAGAAACCTATGGCTATGAATATCAGAAAACGAGAAAGATTACAAATAAGTGAGGTAAGTGTTCAAGAGACTACCAAAGAAAATATCGGGAATCTTTTTAAATGTGTTTTTTATTATGGCTATGTAGTTTTACAAAATAATTGATGCTTACCAACATGCCACTAAGCCTGAGACGTGTCTGTGAAGTCAAACAATCTAGAGGGAAAAAGATAGCAAGCAATTTCCGCTTTAAGTCTATACTTTTATTTGCTTTCCTCAAACTATCATGTTGATTCTTAGGCAGTTCATTAAGCTCTATTGGTAAGTAGTGAAACCTTTATTTACTAGGTAGACATGCCGTCCAAGTCTCATTCTACAAACATAACACACACCTCTTATGTGTAAAATAATAAAAGAGTTAAGTATCCATTAAATAATATAACATTTAGGTATAAACTGAAGTTTGAATTACTGAATAATCAATTATAGTAGCATGCTTAAGATGGTCACCTAGTCTAAGGGTACACTCAGTTGTAAGATTAACAAGTTATGGGGATCTATATACAGCATATAGTGATTATAGTTAATAATAGTATGTTATATGCTTGAGAGTTGCTGAGAGAGTAGATCATAAATGTTCTCATTACAAAAAAGAAATGGTAGTTGTTTGACAGGCTGGAGGTGTTAGCTAATGCTATGGTAGTAATCATTTTGTAAGTGTGTCAAATCAGTATGTTGTACACCTTAAAGTAATACAATGCTATTCAATTACATCTCAATAAAGCTGCAAAATTTAAAAAGATTATCATTTAAAAATTATGTCATGGTCTCTTTATTGTAACAAAATAATGAATAAAATTACCTCCTCCTTTGGAACAAAAAGTGATCAGCCAGCCGATACCAGCAGCAAAAGCAGTTTGTATGGCGTTAACAAAATTTCCTTAAAAGAAAATAAAGCAAATTTCTGATCACTTACTTATTACTTGATAATGGAAAAGTTTTCTACATGATTTTCCCCTTCTAATCTCCTCTTCCAATCCACTCTTTAGTATTCATGATTTCCTAAAAATCCTCTTAAGCATGTCAAATTCATTCACTGGCTCTCCATTTTTTTCATCACATAAAATCTAAATTCATTATTTCATTAAGGAACTCAAATTAGTAAGAAAGACCCCTCATGATCTGAGCTTTTCCTGCCTATTCAGTGAGCCATACTGTCTCCCATGCCACTCCACAGCATTACTCATCCTGTTAGATTCATGAAGTATTGTCAATTTCCCAAATATACAGTGAGCCTTTAAGGCTTCCTCTTCACTTTCATGAAAGATTGGGTCTGACCTCATTCCTGTAGTATTTTCTAGCCTTTCCTCTTTTCTCTACCTGACTTTGCATATCCTTCATGCTTCCCTGGCTTACCTTTAGTATGATCATCACTATGTTGAATTTTAATGGTTTACTAAGGTCTTCCTTGCTAAAATAATGAGGTCCCCAAAGGCAGAGATTATGTATTTTATTACTGAAGCCCTAGTATTTAACAGTTTCAGAGACATAACCGGCATTCGATGAATGATAGAGGCATCTCTTTAGATCTGAATACCATCATTTCATGGGTAATACAGGATAGTTAAATAACTCACCTAAAATCACTTGATAAATTAAAAGCCTAATATTAGAAGAGTTTTTAAACTTTAAAATTAAACTGGATAGACATGGATTTACTGCCCGATATAGTATACTTATGAAAGAGATAAAACACTTGGTTTACTAAACATTTAGTTGCACTCTGAAATGTGCCTTTTCATTTCATATCTAGTTCCTGTATCTTAATTGTTTGTTTTTGTACACATATAATTAATTTGTTAAATGCCTACTCTTCAGTAGAGGTGGGATCAAATGACATAATTCCCTTACAAAAAGCATGGAAAAAATATTTTAAAATTACAATATTAAGACCAAAATATTAAGATTGTCAGTGAAAAACTTAAAATATCAATTTCAAAGTAGCCTTAAACATCAAGCAAATTAAGAAAATAATTACCTGTCCATAACTCTGTCACTGTACTTTTAACATGCTGCATGGCGAAACTCACTAAACTGTCCTTTGATCTGTCACCATGGTATTTCACTGCAGCCTATTTTTTTTTAAATAAAAAGAGAAAGTGTTTACTTTTCTAAAAAACCCCACTAAAATAATACCAAATGCTTTTGATTCTATATCATTTCAAATAGTACAGTAAGATCTGTCTCTCAAATGTACAGTGTATTTCCAAACGATATACTGATTCTCGATTATGTAGATTCATGGAAAACATTTTAACAATACTATTTATAGTAATTTCAGTTTCAGTTTCATCACTTAAAACTGGAAAAAAGGGATATCCTAACTTTATATTCAATGAGACAATACCTGTAAAATACTTTGTAAACTGCAAAGTAGAATATGTGTATTGGTTACATTATATTCTTTTTCAAAAAAAGATTGTATTTAGTTATTTATTTAGTTACTTAGAGGGGGAGGGAGAAAGAGAGGGAGAGAAACATCGACTACTGGTTGCTTCTCGCACTGACCCAACTGCGGGACCAAATCAGCAAACCAGGCACATGCCCTGACCTGGAATCCAACCAGTGAGGATGATGCCCTACCCACTGAACCACACCGGTCAGGGGGGTTACACTATATTCTTCAAAACAGAAAATGAAGCTGGCAAACATTTAATTTTGAAAGTATAGTTTACCATTGAACAATGTGGGTTTGAACTGCATGGGTCCCTTACACTTGGAATTTTTTCAATTGGCCTGCTCAGTTTAAATGTACACAGTTCAAACTCCTGTTGTTGAAGGGTCAGCTGGAGGTTGGGAGTCCATGTTTGTGCAATGCTCACTTGAGTTAAATGCATTTTTTTTTTCTCTTTTAAAGATTTTATTTATTTATTTTTAGAGAGAGTGGAAGGGAGGAAGAACCAGTGGGGAGAAACATCGACGTAAGAGAGAAACATCAAATAATTGCTTCTAGCACATGCCCCAACTGGGAACCAAATCTGCAACCCAGGCATGTGCCCTGGCCAGGAGTCAAACCTGGCGACCTTTCGCTTTGTTAGAGTGATGACCAACCACCTGAGCCACACCAGTCAGGGCTACATACATTTTTTCGAGGTGTCCCACCCTCCATGTTATTATTCAAGGGTCAACTCAAATGGCATCTAAAAGTATATCCAAAATGTTTTTTATGACTAGAGCCTAGGTAGATGGCACCTAAAGTAAGACTTAAATATCAAAACATTCTACAAATTTACATATTATGTTTTTTATAGTCTTTTCCTCATTATAAAGTTGCACAATTAAAAAAAAATGCCAACTTTATCCCTTACCATTCCGGACCTAAAAATGAAGAGGCTGGGGTAACTGTTCACTCCTTTCATTCGGCAAAGCCTTCTATCATCACCACAGTTAACGGCTCCAATTCGAAGTAATCCATCCACTTCTTTAGCAAAGTCTCTCCACTATGAGAGAGGGAGGAAAAAAAAGAAAAGTATTTTTCTGATAAGACCATTTTTCTCACCTTGAATACTCTTCAAACTATACATTCTTAAAGTAGACTATGTTAGCAAATAAAAACCATAAATATGTGAAAATATAAAATTATTTGTTGTAACTGCCATTAATAGAAAAATCCCAATATATTAAAAATCTCAAATAACAGATTAGAAGTAATAAATGTGTAATAATCAGGATGTAAAAAACACATACCGTGGGAGCT
Source organism: Mormoops blainvillei (assembly GCA_004026545.1). Lineage (NCBI taxonomy): Eukaryota > Metazoa > Chordata > Mammalia > Chiroptera > Mormoopidae > Mormoops > Mormoops blainvillei. Next base: position 22,363 of record PVJD01003532.1, on the reverse strand, counting down.
AAATCATGGCAGTGTGAACACCCTGGAGAGTAGAAGTTCACAAACCACAGTTCTCCAGAATTAATAGCAGCATCTAAAAGTACATGAAACCGAGACAACTTAAAACTATTTACTAACGGTTTGTCATATTTTGGTTAAAAAACTTTTGTTGAGATCAGAAAGGAAAAAAGTCATACATCTTTCATAGTGTCTTTATCAGTCATTTTCTGTACATTTTTTCCATAAGAAAACATATTTCAATTGTCAAATAATACCTTTAAAAAGAAACTTTTTGAAGCTCATATTTGAACTGCTTAATACAGTCACCAGGAAGCTGTAAAAACAAAGGGAGCAAGAGCCAAACCTCACAAAGTCTGTGTAGGTGAGAGAAATGAAGAGAAACAGCAAGAGAGACTGAGATTTAAGCTCTTTTACTATGGGCAACATAGGCTAAACACTCGTGGTCAATCAATTCTGACAGCTACTGCAACTACTGAAAGAATGAAATAAGAGGCCTACACGATATTACTAAGGACTCTGGGATTCAATTTAATCTTTGCCCTTAAGACATTTGCCATGAAAATTGGGTTATCTGAAAAGTATTATATAAAGATTTTTAACAATTCAAAACATCAATACATATTTGATGAAATAATAGATCTGAACACCACGTAATGTCTAGGCAACAATGTATTATAAATTAATAATCTATAAGATGACCTGATGCAAGTCAACAAAATTTATTCATTTAAAAACTTTAACACTTTAAGGATATGCTCCAACATTTAAGATAAAAAGGTGAAGACATGTGCTTTTGGTTAAAGTTTCCATATAGTTCCACATTACAATTAATTAATTTTTAAATACAATTTTCATAGGTTATAGTACATATAGTAAGACATCAAAACGTGCATACCATTCTAAGTACGTGTAGCTGGTTCAGCTTAATTTGTGACGTGTAGGACTCAATACTCACCTACACTTCAATTACAAGACACAAACCTATAGGAAGAACACTTAACCCATACATTACAAAGTGTATATTTAGGATTTTATCTACTGTTCTTGGGCAATGTTTAGAAAGTCTGGCAAATAGGCAACTCTATCTAGGTGGTTGAAATGACTGACACACTGACTTAGAACACCACCTGGTACTAATTCAGATACAATCGTAATAGACAGTGCAAACTTTAATAGAAATGGGACATTCCATTAGTTATAAACAAGTAATGAAGTGGTTGTTTACGTACGAAAAGGGCAATAACTAGATATGGTATCTAGTTATACCATATTATACTGATTGTATACATATTATGTATAATATGTACCATACATATTATGGTATATATAATATGGTATATATAATACCGTATTATGGTATTACTGATTGTAAATCTTAAAAATATGATGCACAATAAATCTGAATGGCATCTAACTGGACACAAAACCTTGTTTGCAGTAAATATATCTCCTATCTTGGTACTTTTGATTTCATACAGATCTTTAAATATTTACTCATTTTCCCACTGTTGTTGAATAATAAGGTTAAAATGTTTTTAACACTGTATTATCAATTATCAACGGGATGTTTTTGCATAACCGAATGACCAAGAATACAACAAAAATATTTCTAAGTGCAATTTTCTGGCTTCTAAACTACACGTGTAAGTGAAGTCATATGGTATTTGTCTTTCTCTGTCTGACCTATTTCACTTAGCGCAGTAATCTTTAAGTCCATCCATATTGCTGTACATTTATAAGACTTCATTCTTTTTTATAGCTGAGTAATACTCCATTGTATATGAAGGGAGACCCAAAAGAACCCGGAATTTATTTATAAAAAATTATGTATTTATTCCTAGATGTTTAAACTTCAGTCACCTTCAAAGTACTCTCCATTTGATGCAATACACCTATTGAGATGTTTTTCCCTCTGCTCAAAACAGTTTTTGAACTTGTCAATTTTGATGCCTTTTAGTGCTTCTGCTATTTTATTGTTTCACCTCTTCCACACTGGCAAAACGTTTCCCTTTAAGGGCTTTTTTCATCCAGGGAAACAAACAAAAAAGTTTCCTGGGGCAAGATCAAGTGAATATCAAGGATGTGGTATGGAGGTCAAGACATTTTTGGTCAAAAACTGCTCAACACTCAGCAGGTGTGAGCAGGTGAGCTCATAAATCACCCATTATGAAATGTGCAAGAGCATTGAAAGAGTCTTCTAAAAGGATTTACTGAAGCCACAGCCTCTTCCACCGCCACCAACTGGTACACTGATACAGATGGGCTCCTCGAACACCCACCTAGTGAGGGAAGCCTGTACTACAAGGGGCCTGCCCCCCAGAAGATAACTGTTTTTTTTAGGGAGGAGGGAGTCCCCCTTCATATATGTAACACATCTTTATGCATTCATCTTTTGATTGGAACACTGAATCTATTTACATTTAAAGTAGTTATTGACAGGTATGTAGTTATTGTCATTTTATTTTTTTGATTGTTTTTGTAGTTCTTCTCTTTTTCCTATCTCGTGCTCTCTTCCTTGTTTGTTGATGACTTCCGTAGTGTTGTGTTTGGATTCCTCTTTACTTAGTATCTCTTTAGATTTCTGGTTTGTGGTTACCATGTGCTTCATATATACCAAGCTATATTTATAATAGTCTATTTTAAATTGATGGTCGCTTAAGTTCTATAAACACATTCTATAATCATTACCATTTTTTACTCACCCCCTCCACATTTATGCTTTTATTATTTTTTACTTCTTTTGTGGTATGTGTGTATCCCTTAATTTACTGTTGTAATTACATGATTTTCCTACTTTTGCCTTTTAACCTTCTGTACTAGCTTTAGAGTTGGTTGATCCACTGCTTTTATTATGTTTGCTTTTGTCCATGAGAATTTTTTTTGAGATATGTTTTCATAGGTTTGATTTTTTTCTCGTTAAAGAAGTCCCTTTAACATTTCTTGTAAAACTGGTTTGTTAGATGTATTCATTCAGCTTAGCCCCATCTGGGAAGCTCTTTGCCTCCCCTTCAATTGTAAATAATTGAATTATTGAATAGAGTAATCTTGGTTGTAGGTCCTTGCTTTTCATCACTGGTTATTTTATGCCAACTCCTTCTGAATTGCAAAGTTTCTGTTGAGAAATTAGCTGAGTTTTATGGGAGTTCCCTTGCAGGTAACTAACTGCTATTCTCTTGATGCTTTTAAGATTTTGTCTTTAACCACTGGCATCTTAATTACGTCTTGGTGTAGGTCTTTTAGGAGTTCATCTTGTTTTGGACTCTGTGCTTCCAGGATTTGCATGTCTCTTTCCTTTGGCAGGTTAGGGAAGTTTCTAGTCATTATTTCTTCAAACAGGTTTTCAATCCTTTATTCTTTCTCTTCTTCTGGTACCCCTATGATGAGAATGTTATGCTTGATGTTGTCCCAGAAGTCTCATAAATTATCCTCATTTTTATTTTTTTACTGTTCCGATTGGGTGTTTTTTGCTAACTTGTTTTCCAAATTGCTGATTCAATTTTCTGCTTCATGTAATCTGATCTAGACTCCATCTAATGTATTCTTCATTTCCGAGTGGTTCATTTTTGTTTTCTATCTCCTTTTGTGTTTCTTTGTTGATGTTCTTACTGACATCACCTATCCTTCCTCTAAATTCATTGAGCACCTTTATAACCAGTGTATATTCTCTGGTAGATTGCTTGACTCCATTTTGTTTAGTTCTTTTTCTGGAGATTTGTCCTGTTCTTTCATTTGGGACCTGTTTCCTTGTCTCCTCATTTTGGCTGTCTCCCTGTGTTTGTTTCTATGTATTAGGTAGATCTGCTAGGTCTCCCAGTCTTGGCAGAATGGTTTTATGTAGCAGGTGTCCTGTGGGGCCCAGTTGTGCAATCTCCCTGTTCACTTGTACCAAGTGGTCCAGGGGTGTCCCTGGGTTGTGTGTGCTTTCCTGTTATAGGTGAGTCTTGATTACTGTTGGCATGCCATGGGTGGGACTGACCCTCAGGCTGACTGGCTGTTGAGTACTGGCTGTGACTATTAGCAGACAAGCTGTAGTGCACAGGCTGACACCACTGAGTGGGATTTACTTTAGCAGGACTCTGGTGCCTGTTGAGTTTACCCTTTGAGTGCATCTTTTATAGTACTAATTGGGCGATGTGCTGGTGTGGTCTGAGGCTGGCCACTGTGTTGGTTGGGGGGCCTCTGGGGAGGGGCGGCAATCAGGTCAAGGTCAGCCACTGCCTGTGTCTGGCTCAGGACCACTTGGTAGGAGCTACAAAGTGACTTGCAGTTGGTAACTGCCTGTGTTGAGCTTGGAGGTGCCCAGGAGTAATTATGCTGTGAACCAACGCTGGCTGGCACTAATGCTGGGCTTGGAGCCACTTAGCAAGAAGTACATGGCATGCCCAGGCCAGCCACTGCATGTTTGGAGTTTGTGGATCTTTGAGAGATTTTAGGAAAATCGGCAGTGCAGGCCCAGGCCTGCCACTTGTGTGGATTAGCCTCTGGAAGAAGTTCTGGTCTGGCATGTGAATTGAGTGGGGCAGGATTTCAGAGGGTGATAGGGTAGAGCCATGGTGTTAGCCATGTTAAGGAAGACTTAAGATTTAGTGCTGGCCTGTGACTGTAGGCTGTGTGGGGGGACGACTTAAAAAAAGAACAATGGGGCCTATCAGCATTTTAGTCCAGGAGAGATACAATCCCTGTTGATTTTCACAGCCAGCTGTTGTACAGCCATGATATCCCTCCCCATTCTTAATCACCACGTGTGGGTGTAGTACTAGTCCCTCCTCCCCTCCTACCAATCTCAATGTGGCTTCCGTATAGCCTTAATTATAGGGCTAGTCTTCAGGTTGTTCTCGAGGACAGTCATTCTATAATTTAACTGTATCTTTGATATGGTTGTGGGAGGAGGCAAGCATAGCCTTTACCTACACTGCCATCTTGAAACAATGTCTGATGAGAACATTTTGAAGGTTTTCAAGGTAGAGTTTATTAATTACATTTTCTCTTTCATAGTACAGATGAACATTCCAGAGTTCCACTCCTGATGAAAGTAGGCTATGTAATTTGGATTAACTCTCCTACTACAACTACAGAACTGAATAAAATATAAAAGATTTCTGTTGAAAGCATCAATTACCAACGTAGTGAATAACAAGGAGGCCAAGGTATGGGGGCAGGTAGAAATCAGAGAGCCAACATCTGCCACCTCTAGAAGAGGAAGCTGATATCGAAGAAACTGAACAAAGCTTTCAACAGATGCAGGAAGCTAGAGGGGCAACAAAGGAGTTCCAGGCTCATATAAGGAAGGGTCTTATAAATAAAGATGAACTGGAAAATGACTAGTCCTCTTAAAATCCAAAGCTCAGCTTCTAAATCATTTCACTCTCTGTTTGGTAAAGCTGACCTAAGATTGTTGAGACCCTAGCCAGAAGAAAGCATAACTCTTCTCTGGAGGAAAAGAACACATATAACTTTAAAATAACTTCGTAATTATTTATATAATTAGATAAGCAAAAGATAAAACTAAACAACCCAAACCAATAGAGACAACCAGGAAGGGAAAAAGACCCACAACCAGGCAGACTAATGGGTTACTTACATAAGTACAAACTGATAACCCTATCGTGCCCGCTATTTTCTCTTGGCTTCTTCAACTAAAGCTTCACCCTCAGCCTGTCTTAGTATAGTGCCGTATTTTGCTGTGTATAATGCACTTCAATGTATAGTGTACACCCGTGTTTTTGGCCCAAAGTTTCAGGGGGAAAAAAAATCTTTCAATTTTTAAATTTTTATATTTATTTATATTTAGAAACAAAACCAATTATCATAGTCTGATTAAATTATCATAATAAAAGAATTAAAGACATTTTAATTACGGAATTAGTACTACCCATGTATAATGCACATCCTTATTTTTCTCTCAACAATTTGGGCAAAACAATGCACGTAATATATGGCAGAATACGGTAATATAAAGAGTAGTATTAGAAGTACCAGATGGAATGGTGGCAGCTTTGTTCTCATCAGCTTTTATCTTCTATTCATATATGAGTATAATGTTTGTATGATCTGTATTATACTGCATATTCAAGTTTTAGGTTTTTTTCACTTAATATACTCTAAAATGTTGTAAAAACCTTTTAACTGGAAAACACTTATACAGAACAAAGAATGACATTGCTTCATTATAATTTCAAATTTGTCAATCTTGCGCAAACACATGTGCATAGACTGTTGAGGACGCTGCTTAATTAGCCCTTCCAAGACTTCATTTCCTCACCTGTAAAGTGTGAGGAATAACTGTAATAACTACTGCATAGGGAAGTTATTAAAGTTCGTAAGACAATGGAAGAAAAGTTGATGATGATAGTAAAATAAACCATGTGAAAATCTTAATTATGGTTATAGAACATTTTAAAATATATAATATGTATCAAAAAAACAAAACCTCTGATTTCAAAATACAACTGTCCTCAAGAGTTTTAGATAAGATTTTGGTCTTGGACTAGTTTAGAAAATTGTATGCTCATAAACTTACCAAATTCTCTTCTATCCAATGTTATGATTTCAGGATCATCATCATAAATACCTAATTTTAAAAGTATATAAAAATTATAAAATTAAAACTTCATCATAAAAGTAGAGTTCCACATAAAAACAGGTTACTTATTCTTGTTTTAATCATCAAAACAAGATTACTATACTAAATCTCAAAGGTGAAATATATGCAACAACTAAGAGAAAACAAAAGTCAAGAGTACACCAAACCACTGGTGACGTTTAAAGAGTGATCAAGATATTAGTTTTCAGACACGGATTGTCATAGGTGTTTGTGGGGTTCCTAATATTCACATAATTTCATCTCCACAGAAAATTTCTATTGTTTTTTTAACTTTTATTTTTCAAATAATTATAGTCTAACAGGAAGTTGTAAAAACAGTACAGACTCTATGTACCTTTTACCCAGCTTCCTCTAATGGTGACATGATATACAGTTTTAGTACAAGATCCAAACCAGGAAACTGGCAGTGGTTCATTACTGTTAACTACACTACAGACCTCATTCACTTTCCAATGATATGTTTTTATAAGTGCATCACTTAAAATTATATTCTATAACTAAATGTCTTATAATTGAAAGGTTTACAGGGTTAGAGATAAACTTATTAAGTAAACATAAATTTTATTTACCATCATAATTAGAACCAATGTGACAAAATTTCATATTACTATTATAAAATATCCAAAAAATATTAGTGATACAGACCAAAGCTGAGCAAACTTCTTCTGTAGAGGCCAGTTAATAAATATTTCATGCTTTGTGGGACATATGGTTTTTGTCACAAGTACTCAACCCTACCCTTGAAGTGTGAAAGAAGCCGTAGATAGTATGTAAATAAATGAATATAACTGTACAGGCATACGTCAGCAATACTGGGTGTTTGGTTCCAGACCATTGCAATAAAGCCATTATCATAATAAAGTGAGTTGTAATCTTTTTGCTGATGCAGGGTCTTGCTTCCAATTTGTAAATCCCAATAAAATGTGATTTCTGAATCCCAGTAGAATGAGGTATGCTTGTATCCAATAAAACTACAAAAACAGGCAGCATGCTAGATTTAGACTGTGCAATGTAAATTGCTGACAACTGATATAGATTATCATGCTACCGTGAATATACCTAAAAATAACACTTTGAAAACAAAGTCTTGAGAAACAAATACAATAGCTATAAATTGAAAATATTTTATTTAGTCTACTATAAAAGCATACTTCAGTTCTTCGCCTGCATTTGGGATTAATTAATCATTTAAGAGAGAACTATTGGGTACCTGAATTGTCCCTCTTGCCTTGATACCTGTATGTACTTTCTCTATCCCTTGATTTCTTTAAATTGTTTACTCTCTTCTCTTACCTCATTTCTTATTGCTGTCCACACTGTAAACCATTATTAAAGATGACATTTCTACTGAAGTGACCACTATTAAACTTATGAGCAATTTCAGCCTTCCTTGGAAAATACGACACTCTAAAAATCTTAAAGGCTTCAATATTTAACTTCTAATGCAAATGTTTTTAAATTAAATAGCAATCCTTATTTTAAAAGTATTTAACAAGATTATGACCCAAACACCTTCATATCTGTGCAGATAATAGCTACCACCTGACTTTTCTTTTGAATTCTACTCCCATGTTACATTAAACAGTCAAGGTAACACACATTAACTACATAAGCTAAGTGGTGAAACAAAATTAATTTTCTAAATTTACTCAAATAAAAAACAAGAATTTCATAAGGAATATTATATCATCTTACCAAAATCGTAACGATAATAGTTCCAACTTTCATACTGGCCTCCTTCTTGATTATCTGCAAGTCCCTTTTCTCCATATTTGTCATACTTTTTCCTCAGATCTTCATCTTTGAGTACTTCATATGCTCTATTTATTTTTAAAAAATCACTATGTGCATTTGGATTATTCTATTAAAAAATATTAGATATAACATTTGTTTCAGATATACAATCAAGTCTCTTCAGAGCCTGTATCTAGCTTTAATTTAATCAAGATTTCTGGAACAGTAGATATCAAGGTAAGGAGAAGTAGTACAAGATGAAGTGGGTTATAATGGGTTGAAATAAAAAAAGGATTTTTAAAGATCTTAAATCCAAAAAATGAGAGAAATGAGAACTGATGCCTCAGAGAAAGACTGATAGATGTGGTTATACAATGTAAGTCATTCCTTCTAAGAAATGCAACTGAGAAAAAACCGACTAACAAGCCCTTGGAAGTGCTGAGTATTGTTAAGTATTATTTGTTACCCCTAAAACAATTACAAATAAATTTGTAGGTTATGTTTCTTTTCGAGGTCAAACTAATATATTAAGTAATATATTAACTAAGTATGTGCCCCACCCTGGCCAGTGTGCCTCAGTTGGTTGGGGCATCATCCCGTAAACCGAAAGGTTTCGTGTTTGATTCCTGGACAGGGCACATGCCTACGCTGCAGGTTTAGTCCTTGATTGGGGCATGTGCAAAAGGCAACTGATCAATGTTTTTGTCTCTCCCTCTACCTCCCTTCCCCTCTCTCTCTAAAATCATTAAGCATGTGCTTGGTTGTGGATTTTAAAAAAAAAAAAGTGTGTGCCCCAATCCATCAGATAATAAAATCTAGTATCGGAGTAACAATTAAAACTGGACTGGAAATATTGCTTGTTTGTTACTGTTTCAAAGAACTGGTTTTTAAACAATGCTTTCATCTAAAAAATACTTAGCTGTACAAGGTGAATTCTTTCCTTTCATATGGAAAATTAAAAAAAAAATCACATTCTGAAATTTTAAATAAAACAAAACCAAACCAAACCTAAAGACAGAAGAATATAGATTCAAGAGAAAGATTACCAAGTAACCAGTTTTAGAAAAATATTGATTTCAGGGCTCAGTTTTATGCAATCAAAATGAAATGATACTATTTTTAAAACTCTAGAAAATAGAAAATTATAGCTCTATTTTCTCCTTGATGACTGTCAAATCTCAATAAAAAATTAAGTAGATGATTTATAAAAATACCGTAAGAATTAAAGCTAATTTAGTTTTGAAAGATTACATTACTGGACACACAATAGAAAAGTTATGATTGAAATTAACTTGATTTGGCCATTCTCAAGCTTTATTTATAATACTTCCTGACTCTGGTCTTAGACTTATGCATGGGAGAAATAGTGAAAGTTGAAGCATGCTATTATTAGCATGCTATTACTGCCATTTTTAGCAAGGTATACTCTCTAAATTCTAAGAAAAACAATTTTTTTTACTGCTTTAAAATACTTTATTTTAACGTACTTTACTAAGAAAACTACTTCACAGACATTGTCTGCTTTGGGATTGACATCTGTAATAGAACTGTTGGAAATTTAATTTTCAAATTAAGAGGGAATTGCATTTTTGGTACTCACATGTCTTTACAGTTTTAAACAAGAACTTTGTTCTGTTTTTAGTACATAAGTTGAATTATGATTTTTGACATGTGATTGTTCTTAAGCATTTTGAGCACTTATTTAAAATAATTTAAACAGACATCAAAAGTTAGTAAAATACATTAATGAGATATGTTTAAAAAGAAATTTTTACATACCGGGTTTTTGTCAGGATGAAGCTTCAATGCCAACTTCTTGAAAGCTTGTCGAATTTCTCTACTGCTTGCAGTTTTGGATACGCCAAGTAAACTGTAAAAATCCTGATCTGTGTCCACTAAAATGGCCATATACACTATTAGAAAACAGAGAATGACCTTTCTCAAGTCTCTGACATAGTCATCTTTATTTAACCAGACTCCCATTTTTTTCCTTATACAAGTTCTGATTTAAGTGAACATTAAGATACACCGCTGGTTCCAGTTGATGTAATCTGCAAGACTGAGAAACTCTGTCCAATTACTTCAAGGGCGACTCAAACATCACAACACTGTCTCCCAACTGTTAATCTAAAGAGAAGAAACCAAGTAGTTAAAATACGTTAAAAAAACCCAAAGCCCAACAATAAAGCTATTTATTAAATAACACAGTTAGCAATACAATCTCCATTAAATGCCAAATCTGGGTGAGCCCCCAGGCCCTATTCTTTGGGGGCCCCTTTCACTGCTTCCATATTCGGATTTATGAAAACACGCAAGTTAGTAGGTAAAAGCCAGTTAGAACTATTAAAAAACAAACTCAGCAATTTATTCTGATCAGCACCAAAACACAAGGGCGAGGGCGGCGGGGGCGGGGCAGGGTTGGGGGGGAGAATGGACTGTTTCCTTCCTTTTTCTACCCAGCTTAAGCATTGCCCTTTTGTAATACTGCATCCTTCTTGGCTACTTCTTCACCCCTTTGGCACTATTCAGTTTTCGTTTTAATCAGATTTTGCTTGTAGGAAATATCTTTTGGTGGAGCGGGGGAACTAGATGGAAGCACAGGTGCCTTCCAAAAGGTCTGTATTTTTCATATAACCCTTCCAAAATGAGCAGTTAATTTTTATTTTTATAGTAGACTACTTACATAGTAGGCCCTTTCCCCCCCCGAATTTTCTCAGAAGATGCTTACATCTAAATAGAGACTATTTTACAAAAATAGAAGAATAACTGTAAACTAACAGTGTAACTTTTATTGCACATTTACGTTTGGTAGACATACAAATAGAAAAAGAAAAAAGGAGCAGGGAGTCGGATACTTAGACATGCTGACCTTGGTAGGGAAAAAATTAGATCAGACCGCATTTAAACTTGTATACTTTACTTCCAAAGATCTCATAATGCTTGGAAAAAAACTAACCATCCTAGCATCCTTAGGTTCTTTCTTCATTTAATCCTGAACGTCCATTTAATTTTTTTTGTCCTTACCTGTTAATGGTCTTTGGCTCATTTCTAATCCCTCTCTTTCATGCTACTAAAAAATACCTTTGTAAAATACAGTGATGGATATTAACAAATATCCAGACCACAAAATGATTAGGAAAAAATAGAGAACATATTCTCAAACACTACTTTGGTTCAAATGGTGTTCCCCGCCTAGCAGTTGTTCTCAGCGTGGGTGTGAATGACTTGCTCTGTGCCGAGCTGCGGGGACAGGTGGAAGCTGCAGGTAAATGCAATACGAACACCTCTTGCAGCCATCACTCTAAAACGGGATGCGGGGCGAGGGAAAAGATGGAGATACTGGGCTACGGAGACGATCAAGTGTTCCTGGTGTGTGAAGTCTCAGGGCACAGAGGAGAGAAAGGAGCCCTAAAAACTAAAGTGAGAAAATGAATAAAAAAGTGGGGAACCACTGGCGGGAAGAAGGGTAATAGGGAGGAAGACAGGGAGCGAGAACACAGTAAACCGGCCGCCGAGCGAAGAGGGTTCAAATTCAGGCACACGCCAGTTCCGCCCTCCCTTCAAAGAGGGCCCGGGACGCCGCCGGCTCCGGCAGGGTCCCTGCCCATGCCCACCTCGGTGGTGCGGGGTCGCCGCCAGCAGCTACTCCCCCATCCTCAACCTCCCACGGCTGACCCTACCCGGCCAAGCGCCGCCGTGCGTGTGGGAGGGAAGCACGCTCTCTCCGAATGCGGGGCCGCCGCGCTTGGGGACGGGGAGGCTGAGCGGTACCGGCAGCAGAGAGCGCAGCCTGCTCCAGTCGGCTCCTCGCGCGCCGGCCTCCAGGGCGAGCCGGGGCGGGGCCTGACGCGGGGCACTGTGGGAAAGGCGTGGATGGCTCGACCTGGGAGGACCGACCCCGAGCCTGGTGTGCGCGGCGGTGGGGTGGAGAGGGCGGTGTAGGTTTAGGTTGACGTGGCGGTCGGCGCGGAATCCGGGTCCGGTTTCAACCCGGAGCTAAGCGACAGGCTATAACCGCAAAGTCCGCGCCCCAGCACTTAGGGGACTGGCGCACGCCGCGGGCCGGACGCAGGACAAGGAACCCCGCCTCTTCCTGCTCCCGTTGTTATGGTGACGGGGAAACCCGGCAGGCGGGTTTCGGCGATTTTCCTGTGACCCTGTTCTTAAAGGGCAGGCAGGACTACAGAGGACTTTCCTGGCTGGGTGGTGGGCGGGTGGGACAGAAAAGGGAAATTTTGTGAAAAAAGGAATGCTCGACTAAAGTAAACATTGTTTTCAGTGTCAAAATATAGGGTTCTGTGGTAGAATGGTATGTAGATATCAAGATCTAGGTGTTAAGCGTGCTCCGTGCTTTCGACATGCTATTACCTCTATGCCTTCTCAGTGGAGAGAGGTAGGGAATATATGTACACATACGCACACATACACAGGTTCATATTTACATATATAGGAAACTATGAGTTTACATTAAAACTTCCAATTTCAGTACAATACCACAGGAATCATGCCATTTATTCTAGTTTTCTCCTTTCCACACGTGTAGCTCCTTTCCCTGACAATAAAAAACCTGGATCCCATTATCCTTGCAATATACGTACTTAACTTTCAATTCCCCCATGTGTAACCGATCTCCCATTGCCGATGCTAGCACCTCTCCCGTGCAGTTGCTCTCTTCATCCTGCTTGGGTACTCACACTTTGTACTGGGCTGCTCTCCGGAGCAGATGCTCATCTACTTCGCAAAGGTTACAACCGGTGCCAGGCTGCCCTCCCACAGGGACATCCTGAAAGGGCTCCAACATGCAGACACTCACCACCCTCATCCCTCTACCTCTGCCCAGTGTGGACGCACTCCTCACCTTGTTTGGATACTGACACTGTGCCTGCCCCAACCGATGGCTTTTGGTCTGAATTATTCAGGATGGGGAAGGCCATGGTTATTTTTTAATAATCATTTAAACTATAGTTTGAAGAATATATTGTAGAAGGGTAGTAGAAAATATGTGAAAATTGGGTATGAGACTATTGTAATGGACCAGATGATACTGTAAACTAACAGTATGTTACAACAAAGGGACCATTTTGTTTCACTTTTAGTTCCATCTATGGAATTGCTACTCATCTTTCAAGACCCCGTTCATGTTTCTTCTGAAAAATAATATTCTGTGAGCCATTTAAGCATATTTGATCACTTTTGTCTTTTATTATTGCATTTATCACACCATATTGTAATTATATTTCATTGGCTGACTTACTATAATGAATTCTTTGAGATCAGGAATTGAATTTTTTTTTTCCTGTTTGCTTTGTAATACACTAAATATTGGATACACCAAAGACCTGCTTCAAAGAACAATGGTACAATGAGACCTTTTTTTCTGTGATGACATTTGGGTCATTTAAAACACATTCCTTTGGAGGCTTCTGGCCAAGCAATGGCGGCATAGGTAAAGGGGGAACTAGCCTTCTCCCACAGCACATCAAAATTACAACTGAACTACAGAACAACCATCATTGAGAACCATCTAAAACCTAGCTGAATAGAAGTTCTACAACCAGGGAGTTAAAGAAGAAGCCACATTGAACCCTGGCTGGTGTGGCTCAATGTATTGAATGCTGGCTTGCAAATCAAAGGGTCATTGGTTAGATTCCCAGTCAGGGCACCTGCCTTGGCTGTGGGCCAGTTCCTCAGTAGGGGACATGTGGGAGGCACCCACACATTGATGTTTCTCTCTCTCTCTCACTCCCTTCCTCTCTCTCTAAAAATAAATAAATAAAATCTTTAAAAAAAAGAAGCCACACTGAGACTGGTATGGAGATGTTCTGGGGTCCCAGTTCCTCTTTAAAAAAATTTTTTTTTAAATTTATTGATTTGAGAGAGAAAGTGAGATAAATTGATTTGTTGTTTCACTTATTTATGTATTCATCAGTTGATTCTCATACGTGATCTGACTAGGAAGTCAAACCTGCAATCTTGGCATATCAGAACCACACTCTAACCAACTGCGACACCTGGCCAGGGCCCCAGGTACTTCCTCTTATAGAGCCAGCACAGACTTACTTGGACTCACTCCCTCTGAGCTCCAGAACTGGGGCAGCAGCTTGAAAAACACCAGAAGCATATAGGGAGGAACTGGATTGTCTGGCATCAGGGAGAGAGCCTGGGTGGGAGGCAGTTTTCTCTCAGATAGAAGTGCTGGCAGAGGGCATTGTTCCTTTGATGAACCCTCCCCTACAGGGGGGCAAATTTTATTTACTTTTTTCCTCAGTGCCTAACTAGAACAGTACTTGGCATCTATTCAATACATGTATTATCATGGAACGAAGAATCAATATTTATTATGTACATAGAGGAAAGAATAGCCCTTTACTCCTAAAGTCCTTGTCTGGCCTCGGAAAGGGGCATGAAAAACACGCACACTCACATGTAGTAATATCATGTTGAAAGAGTGATTTAAACAATATGGTACATAGGTACTCAATTTTGGGCTTAAGTGCTCCAAGAAGAATGAGAGGACACTTGGGTGTTTTGAAATTAAAAAAAAAAAAAATTCCTTAACAGACTTGGAATTATTATAGAACCAGGTAGAAACTTTGAAGTCTCTTAAATTCATAGGGGAGGAAACCAAGGTCTAGGAAGATTGATGAGTGTGACTTACCTAAAGACACTCAAATGTACATGGTTGAAATGGAATACAACCTGTTTTCTTAGTTATTGGGAAGTGATAATCATAAGAAAGAAAATTAATATATACTTTATATCCCCAGGCACTAGATCAAGCACGTTACTTACATTAACACATTCAATTGTCATAATAACTCTGAAGTACATTTATTACTTCAATTTTACAGATGAGGAAACAGGCTAAGAGAGGTTAAGCTACTAGCCCAATGTTGCACAGTTAGTAATGGTAAAATTCAGATTCCAATCTGGGCAGTCTAGATATGGAGTCCATAAAGAACATCACAATCAGTTCATTGAAATATTTTTGACAGCATTTATTTAAGCTAAGATAGGTATTATTATTCTCATAGAGTTTTTTTATAATATAATAATCTATCACAAGGGCTAGATTTGTGGCAGATATATGGGAGATAGAGATTGCCAATATTCCATGGCTGCTATTAAGGTCTTGGAGGGAGTATGAAGCAGAAGGGAAAGGGTGAACTGGAACTGAAGGTGAAACTACTGGTTGGATGTTCTGATGGGTGGAATGTGAAAAGATTTTTAGATAACGTAAGGCCACTGAATGGGCTATTTCCCTAATCTACTTCCTATAACCGGAGCAACGTACGTTGCTACAATGAGACAGAATGTTGTTAGGCCACCATGTTGCAAGCAGAGGGAGAAGTATAAACTGTGTGGTCCTCATGATTGCTGCCCCCTCTTCCTGCTCCCATGAAGGTGGTAACCCGATATCAGAATTAGGGAACTGAAAGAATTGCTGGCTGGGCCTCCACAATGAGGCTGCTTCTTGAAAGGCGATGCAGTTATGGCATTTATATAAAGGGGCCAAATGGAATAACCTTGAAAGTGTTCCTAACTTGTTCTATGACCCAAAAATTAGGATGTAGAGGCCCTTTCCTGTGATAACCAGACAGAGAGCTTCGTGTGTGAGATAAAGGAACTGTTAGGGGAGGGCCAGACCATCAGGAAGATGAGAGCAAGGAGGAACCAAAAACGATATCCCCTCCTAAGACATGTGAATAATAAAATGGCACCTCTAGTAAGATAAGCGTCTTCTGGGTATTTGTTAACCAATCCTACCCCACCGTGACCCCAGAGTCATCTGGTAATTCATATGTTAAAGCAGAGGAATTGGTTGTCCATGCAGATACTCACAGGCACAATTAAAGCATTGGAAGTATGATGCTGTTTACTTTGGGGCTGTCCAGGGAACCTCCAATCAGACACTTGGTTATACTTCATGGCCCAGAAAATAATAAGCTGAGTTTCCTACCATTGGATCCTATAACTATTACATGCACATATCACCTGCGTAGTATGTGGCAATAGAGTGCTGGAACAGCTTCCTGAAAAGACAAATTTCACCAGTCTGCTGCTCACCATCCCATTGGTAGACTGGCTGGACCTCCTGCCTAATGCTATATCTGCCCTAGGTACGTCTCCTCAAGGGTTTATCTGTTCTTAACCATCTTTTATCAATTCAGAAAATTGGGAGCATGGAAGTGTCCGGTGTGGAATAAATACAGTGCAGGACACAACCATAGATCTGACTTCCCATGGTCTCTTTTTTGCCCCCTCCTGTTCTGATTTGATTAATCAGTCAGGAAGCCTAGACTGCATCCTCTGTCAGTGGGTGGCGGGACACCAATCCGGAGGCACTCCTGTGTCGTGAATCACACAGCCAGGGCCATGCCTATTTTCTCTACCTTCTCCCTTGTAATGTTGCACTTCCAGGCACAGAGAGTGACCCTGTTGTGTGGCCACTATACTTCTCATTCTTATAAACACTTTCTTATCTCTATGAAAGGTAGGAGAGTGTGGTGGCATGAGGGGAAACCCTAGATCCCAGAGAAATTGACTTATGGTGTGGTGGATCTGATAACAGTTTATGATTAGGTTTGAATTGCATAATCATTCATAGCCAAAGTCAGGCACGCAGTATCTGCCAGTGTCTTGTAGGAAGCTGAGAGCCACTTTCATATTGATAATATCCATTACAAAAGGATACTATTGCCGTATAATAAAACTCTAAAGGCCCAGGCTATGATTCCTCTATTGGGACATATGAGAAACACCTTATAGTACTTTTGTCTGGCATTTTCAACATCATTGGGTCTCCTGGTCATAAGGTCCTTTTGTGAACTGTTTGCATCATCGCTTAGATCTACTTATTTCACATGCTTTCTTTAATTTACCTAGGTCCCTCTGAAAATGGCCAGCCTTACGAATTACTGGGAAATTGAGTTGTAGTAGCACATGTAAACATTGTAGACATTGCCTACAAAATTCAAGCCACCAAATGTTGAACATCATCCTTCTTTGATGCAGCAACTTATTCCATTATACTTTTTATACCACTTACACTATTATAACTAATATCAACTCGTACCATTATACTACTTTAAAAGAGATATTTCAACATGTTCTAGACCTCTCGAATCAAGAAACTTTACCAGTGTAGCAGGCTGCTGTAATTTACCTCCTCTTCTCTCTCCTATGTATGCCGTAGCAAGGTGTGGTACATTCTGCATATCCGTTCCACAACAATATGGGTCAGCATGATTGTCTTCCTGCATATGGCTTATGTCACTTAGCATAAGTGTCCCCAGGTCATCTATGTTGTTGCACATGGCAGAATTTCCTTTTCAAAGACTGAATGGTATTCCATTGTATATGTGCACATGCCACATTTTTTTTACCCATTCATCTTTTGACAAACACCTAAGTCATTTCTGTACCTTGGCTACTGTGAATAATGCAACAAGGAACATGGGAACATGGGAGATATCTTTTTGAGATAATAATTCATTTCCTTTGGGTATATATCTAAAAATGGGATTGCGGGATCATATGGTAGTTTTATTTTTAATTTCTGAGGAATCTCCATACTGTTTTTCATAGTGACTGTACCAATTTACATTGCCATCAGCAGTGTGCACAGGTCCCATTTTCTCCACAGCTCGCCAACACTCGTTATTCCTTGTCTTTTTAATAATAGACTTCCTGACAAGAATGAGGTGATATCTCGGAGTGGTTTTGAATTGCATTTCCCTGATGATTAGTGATGTTGAACTCCTTTTTAGTGCTCTGTAGTTCCAGTTGCTTATTTTTGCTTTTGTTACCTTTGCTTTTGGTGTCAAATCCAAAAAATCATCTCCAAGAACAATGTCAAGGAAACTTACTACCTAAGTTTTTTTCTGGGAGTCTTATGGTTTCAGGTCTTTATGTTTAAGTGTTTAATCCATTTTGAGTTAACTTTTGTATATGATGTAAGGTAATGGTTGAATTTTATTCTTTTGCATGTGGCTGTCCAGTTTTCCCAAAGGAAAGACTGTCTTTTCTTCATTGTGTATTACTGGTTTCTTTGTCATAAATTAATTGACCATATATGCATGGGTTTATTTCTGGGCTCTCTGTTCCATTGATCTATGTGTCTGTTTTTAAGCTAATACATTAGGATTTTCTATATATACTATCATGCCACCTGAAAATAAAGACAATTTTACTTTTTTCAAATCTGAATGCTTTTCATTCTTTCTCTTGCCTAATTGCTCTCATTAGGACTTCTAATACTATGCTGAATAAAAGTGTGAGACTGGGCAGTCTTGTCCTAATCCTGATTTTGGAGGAAAAGCTTCCAGATTGTTACCATTGAGTACGTGTTAGCTGTGTGTTTGTCATATATGGCCTATATTATGTTGAGGTATATGTTCTTTCTATACCCAGTTCGTTGAGTTTTTATCACTAAATGATGTGCAATTTTGTCAAATACTTTCTTGGTATCTATTGAAGAGATCATTTAATATTTATCTTTTATTTTGTTAATGCAGAATATTCAATTTATTGATTTGCACATGTTGAAACATCCATGCATCCTGGGGGAAAAATCCCACTTGATCATGGTGTATGCTCATTTTAATATACTGTTGAATTCAATTTGCTAACATTTTGTTGAAGATTTGTGTGTCTATGTTAATCATAATATCGGCTTGTAATTTTCTTCTCTTGCTCATACAAAAAATATCTGGATTTTGTATGAGGTTAATGCTGGCCTCGAAAAATGAATTTATCTGTGTTTCCTTCTTTTTAATTTTTTGGAAGAGTTTGAGAAGGATTGGTATTAAGTATTCATCTTAGAATGTTTGGTAGAATTCACCTGTAAAGCCATCTGGTCCTGGCCTTCTCTTTGTTGAGATGTTTTTGATTACCAAGTCAACCTTCTTACTATTAGTAACGGATCTGTTCAGAATTTCTATTTTTACATGATTTTGGTAAATCGTATGTTTCTAGGAATTTGTCCATTTATAGGTTATTTAATTTGTTGACATGTGGTTGTTTATAGTAGTCTCTTATGAGCCTTTGTATTACTGTGTTAGTGTAATGTCTGTTTTTGATCACAATTTTATTTGAATCCTTTCTCTTTTTCTTGGCAAGTCTAGCTAACAGCTTTTATATTTTGTTTATCTTTCAAAAGATTAGCTCTAAGTTTCATTAAGCTTCACAGTCTCCATATTATTTGTTTTTACTCTGACCTTTGTTATTACTTTTCTTCTACCAATTTTGGGCTTAGTGTGTTCTCTTTTTTCTAGTTCTCTGAGGTGTAAAGTTAGGTTATTTATTTAAGTTTTTTTTTTGCAATGTGGGCATTTATTGATATAACTTTCCTCTTAGAACTGCTTTTGAAGTATCCCATGTGATTCGGTATTTGTGTTTCCATTTTCATTTGTCCAATGTCTTTTTTAAAATTTCTTCTTTGACTCATTGGTTGTTCAAAAACATGGTTTTTTAATTTCCACGTATTTGTGAATTTTCCTGTTTTCTTCTTGTAATTGATTTCCAGTTTTATATCATGGTGGTTAGAAACGATGCTTGATGTGCTTTCAATCTTTTAAAATTTATTAAGCTTGTTTTGTGGCACAGCATGTGATCTAACCTGGAGACTGACCTGTGTTTGACAAGAACGGGTACAGTGCCTCTGTCGGCAGGATTGCTCCTGTACCATTTAAAAACTGCTTCCCCCTTTTTCTGTTATAGTATTGTGGGACTTGTGAATGTAAGCCAGTGGCTATCAGAACTAGGTGATTTGGAGGCCTGGCATTTGGGTGGCATCCATAAAAGCTGGGGTGCTAGTTGTATGACTAAGTTTCTTTCAGGAAAACTGGGGATTTGATTCTATTGTTGGAACGAGGCGCATGGAAAAAGTAGGGTGTACCTACTGGCTTCCTGGGTCTCTGCGGAGGGTCACAGGTAGCCTCTAGATGCATGTTAAATTAGAAGGTGGATCCTCAGGCAGCAGCTTGTGAAGTATATAATCAGATCTCTTTCATGGTAAGATGGGGAGAAGACTGTTTTCACCTGTTCCCTCTGTGTTGAGCCCTGGGGGGATAATCATGACAAGTGCAAGCCATGCTATCACAGCCAGGTGTTTAGGGGTCCCATTTTTTCAGGTTGCAGCTGGAAATGACGAGGTTTCAGACATGCATACAGCACTTTCCAGAGATATCCTGGCAGCCTCGTTTTATTGGAGCACATCATGAGAAATGGGCGCCTTTGCCCACTACCACTGCGTTGAACCTGGGGGGATAGGCGTGGCAAGTGTTCATGCGCCCTTCAGAAACTGCTGCTTTGTTTACCAGGGCCCATGGGTGTCATGGGCAATAGCCCCATTGTCTCTCAAGAGCCAGGTGCCTTGGGGACATGTCCTTTGTGTGGGAGTCTTAAAAGTTGACCAAACCCAAAAGTTAAGTGCTGCTTAACTGTTTGACAATTCTCTTTTCTTTCAGATCATTCCAGCTGCCTGCTCAGAACCAGAATTTTTAACTGTTTTCTCTGCTCATGAGGAAACATTTCTAACATTTATTTCTAACAAGAAAAGACTCAAATCAACAGTGGTGAGGGAGCAACTCCAGCCACATTGATAATAGTTAGATTGACTCCAGGCAAAAATTATTAATATGGCATATAAGTTAAGAAAGATGTAAATAATTAAGAAAATAGCTTTAAAAAGTGTTGTATTGTTCTAACTTAATATTACATTCATATCTTCTTATTCAAAGTATCTTTTTAAAATAGCTTTTATCATTATGAAAAATAAGACAGTGTATCTCTCTTTTCTCTGATCCCATCTGTTAATTCTTTGCACATCATTTACGATGTGTATCACCTACAACCTTGGGTACATTTCACTTCTCTCTCACTAGAGTGCAAACTTGTAAGGATGGGGAGTCTACCTTTCATTCCTGGATCCTTCACAAAAAGCAGCACAGTGCTTTGCAGATTGTGTGTATCCAATACATATTTACATGCATAAATTATTACTTATCACATATGCAAAGGTTTCTCTCACAATTATAATTTTAATTATATATTGGTATCTTTAGAGGAACCTAAAATCTAGAGCCCAAAAATTGGCTGAGTCTTCCTTAGATTATTTATTTATTTATAATTAAAAGAGTGTTAACATAAAATGCAAGAATCACCAAACGATGATTACAAACTGGTCTTGTGAGCATCATCTCCGTCAGCTATTTTATTAAAAACCCTCACCCAAGGATATGTTTTTACTGATTTCAGAGAGGAAGGAGAGAGATTTATTGATGTGAGAGGGAAACATCGATCAATTTCCTCCTGTATGAGCCCCTAAAGGGGATTGAATCTGCAACCTAGGTATGTTCCCTGACTGGGAATCAAACCCGCAACCTTTTGGTGTATGGGATGACGTTCAAACCCACTGAGCCACCTGGCCATGGTTCTGTCGGATATTTTTGTGGGAATAAAAGTTCTGTTCTTTGATCACACTTGACAGATCACAGCTCCTCTGTTCTGTCTTTGAAAACTGACATAGGATCATGAGAGTAAAAGCCAATAGGTAGTTTCAGACAAATCTAGCACTCTCAGTCATTTGGACACAGGTTTAAAAATTAAACAGACATTAAAATCTCGGGTGAAATAGACTATAACTAAACAGAGCAAGAAGTAGACAAAGCATTCATGTCAGGAAAGAGAGATTTTCTATAATGAAAACTAATAAGAATATGCATTCTAAGGATTACATTTTTTTAATGGCAAAATCCCCAGAACTAATTTGCCATAGGTTGTATTTTGGAGACAGCTGTGGCTGTAAGGTGCACTCACAATGCAACCAACCCTAGAGCAAGCCACTAATTTTTCTTTTGGGAAA
Source organism: Mormoops blainvillei (assembly GCA_004026545.1). Classification (NCBI taxonomy): domain Eukaryota; kingdom Metazoa; phylum Chordata; class Mammalia; order Chiroptera; family Mormoopidae; genus Mormoops; species Mormoops blainvillei. The sequence goes on along the minus strand of PVJD01003532.1, from coordinate 158 downwards.
TGTGACCTGCTGTGAAAGTACTCGTGTTGTCAAGAGGAATGATATAATGACACAGGCAAAGAGAAAGTGGTTTTCTTCATGAGAAGGGAAAGTTGGAGAATAAGGGCCTTGTCTATTTTCTTTCTTTCTTTCTTCCTTCCCTTCCCTTCCCTTCCCTT